>JAINUG010000017.1:8520660-8533160 GCA_029706075.1 Aldrovandia affinis | reverse complement strand
ATAGAAATGCTTCATAGGATGAAGGTGATCACTCAAAGGGGCCCTCCTCCATGCCAGGAAAATGCACCCCACACCATAACAGAGCTGCCAGTATCCCTCATTTACATGTGTTTCCTTTATTTTGGCAGGTACCTGTACCTGTACACAAGTACTAGCTGTACTCATTGCAAGGCATATTTCTGCGTGTTTGGAGCATTCCTTAGGCTTCTTACATAAGGGCACAAGTAATCTTAATTGTGAGAATAGCCCTTTCATTAAACAGTCATTTTGACCCCAGTTTTAGAACATTGCATGTAGCATGTGACAAGCCTGGCCTTTAAATGACCTCTGCCAGTCCATGCATTAATAACAATTCCATGCATGAATAACTCTCTGTAAAATAAATACTTACCAGTAACCAAGTATGTGCTTTATATCAGTGTGAAATGTACCTGTAACTAAATTACACATTTTTTTTCAAAAGGCTACCTGAGGATGACCGGTAATACTGTACATTTTACATTTGACATTTTAACATTTTAGGCATTTTAGCAGACGCTCTTATCCAGAGCGACTTACACAGTTTCACATTTCTTTACACACAGTGGGGAAAATAAGTATTTCACCCCCTGCTGATTTTGTGAGTTTGCCCCCTTACAAAGAAAGGAACGGAACGGTCGGTCTATAAATTTCATGGTAGGTTCATCTTAACAGTGAGAGACAGAATATTTTAAAAATCCCAGAAAATCACATTATATGAATTTTAAACATTTATTTGTGTTTTATTGAGGAAAATAAGTATTTCACCCCCTAGCAAAACAGCAAGAATTCTGGCTCCCACAGACCGGTTATGTGACCAGGAAGCACACAGATTAGTCCTTAATTAATACTGCTAATTAAGTACTCGTTACCTGTATAAAAGACAACTGTCCACAGAATCAATCAATGAATCAGATTCCAACCTCTCCACAATGGGCAAGACCAAAGAATTGTCTAAGGACATCAGGGACAAAATTGTAGACCTGCACAAGACTGGAATGGGCTACAAGACCATTGGCAAGCAGCTTGGTGAGAAGGAGTCAACTGTTGGTGCGATAATTAGAAAATGGAAGAAACACCAATTGACCATCAATCTCCCTCGGTCTGGGGCTCCACGCAAGATCTCACCTCGTGGAGTGAACCTGATCATGAGAAAGGTGAGGGCACAACCCAGAACTACACGGCTGGAGCTTGTTGATGATCTCAAGGCAGCTGGGACCACAGTCACCAAGATGACCATTGGTAACACACTACGCCGTAATGGATTGAAATCCTGTAGTGCCCGCAAGGTCCCCCTGCTCAAGAAGGCACATGTACAGGCCCGTCTGAAGTTTGCCAATGAGCACCTGGATGATTCAGAGGAGGCTTGGGAGAAAGTGCTGTGGTCAGATGAGACTAAAATCGAGCTCTTTGGCATCAACTCGACTCGCCGTGTTTGGAGGAAGAAAAAGCTGCCTTGGACCCCAAGAACACCATCCCCACCGTCAAGCATGGCGGTGGAAACATTATGCTTTGGGGCTGTTTCTCTGCTAAGGGCACAGGACGACTTCACCGGATCGAGGGGAGGATGAATGGGGCCATGTACCGGGAAATCTTGGGTGAGAACCTCCTTCCCTCAGCCAGGACACTGAAAATGGATTTCTAAGGATTTGGAGAGGATCTGCAAAGGATCGGCCAAAATCCTCCTGGGATCTGCGCAAACTTGGTGACCAACTACAAGAAACGCCTGACCGCTGTGCTTGCCAACAAGGGTTTCTCCACCAAGTACTGAGTCATGTTTTGCTAGGGGTGAAATACTTATTTTCCTCAATAAAACACAAATAAATGTTTAAAATTCATATAATGTAATTTTCTGGGATTTTTTTAATATTCTGTCTCTCACTGTTAAGATGAACCTACCATGAAAATTATAGACCGTTCCATTCTTTGTAAGGGGGCAAACTCACAAAATCAGCAGGGGGTGAAATACTTATTTTCCCCACTGTACAATCCATTTATACAGCTGGATATTTACTGAAGCAATCCAGCGTAAGTACCTTGCTCAAGGGTACAACGGCAGTGCCCCACCTGGGATCGAACCTGCAACCTGCAACCTTTGTGTTACAAGCCCAGTTCCTTAACCATTATGCTAACACTGAATGTTCAGAAATAGAGTGAGAGGGGGCTCGGTTGCTAATGCCTGATGTGGGCCGATCATAACGTTGATGGCTTTAGTCATACCCACTCTCCACGCACACTCCGTCCGTAATGCCTTTTCGAGCATTCTGGAGCTCTTTAGGAGGGGGGGCGATCGAGGCGAACGAGCAGCGGCAGCTCCACGCCGTTACCACGGCCGCCCACTACGCCGGAGGGCACGGCAGAGTTTATACAGTATCTGCCTTTAAAAAAAGAGAAGAAATTTGTAAAGAATTTGTTTCAGATTTTCTCCCATTTTCTCCCAATTTAGTACCGAATTACACCCTTTATCTTTCATGTCAATCCCCCCCCTCGTATTGTGAGTTCGCTGCCGTAGCCCTGTGACTGGTAGTGACAAAGGCGAAGTATCGTCTCCTCTAAGCCGGCACTCGCCAGGCTATCGATCGTAACTCCGGTGCTACAGAGCCACTCCTGTGCGCAGAAAACTTCCTGTCGGCTTCCTCCCCCTCCCTGGGGCGGACAGCCAATCGCCCAGCCCCGGTGGCACTCTCTGGCGCGGCTGGTGGAATCGACTCCCGGTCGCAGTGGCCAGCGTCGAACGTTGTAACTGTTTCTGATTTTACCCTGATTTTACCCTGTTTATCTTCCAAATTGGGGAGATAAACAGGGTAAAATCAGGGTAAAATCAGAAACGGTTACAACGTTGTTTATTTAGATGAACCTTCCCACTGCGACCACCCCGTTCTACGGGCAAGCTACTCTCCAAGGCTGGCGATAATCCGCCTCCTTTGAGACGGAACTCACGACCCCCTTTCTGGAGACACCCTTGCGTGCTTCACGGCGAGTTTGTGCCGACCACCCTCCCCCCTCCCTCAGGAGCGGACAGCCAAATGTCGCCCCCGACCGGGGCTAACGGCCAGGGCCGGTCTACGCCCATATGTTAATAAGGGAATGTGGCGTAACATCTCCGTGAGGCCCTTGAGCCCCTGCGTCTGTGGTTCAGGAAGAGAAGGCTTTTTTGGACTCGGCAAGTGAGATGCACATTTGAGCCAGCCAGAAGAATTGTTGTTGGAAAACCGTACCCAAAATCTGTGACGATTTCATGATCTAGACTGGGCAGCTTAAAAAAAAAAAAAGTTTAAAAATTGAATGTTGAAAAAAATCTAATGGAAGATTCTCTTGTCGTGGGCGTACAATAAATGGAGGAAACCATAAATGACTGTCTCATCCTGTAGTCCCCCCTGCAATGTCTGACACTAAGCACAGCTGAGCCTGGCAGAGTGCTTCCACAGGAGACCTTTTGAACCAGTAAATGCTAATCGTCATGCTCTAATGGAGACGCATTACCATACTAACTTAACAATATCGCATATTTTCTGTGCCAGGTCCAACAGTGGTAATATATTTTGGGCCATTTTAGAAAATGATGTGAAATGCTGGTGCAATGTGAACGCTAATACTGCAATAGGCTGAGTGCTGACGAGACGGATGTGACAGCTGGGCTCTGGCTAGCACATTTTGTCATGTGGATGATTAGAGTGACATAACACCCCTGGAGTCTGGCGGAGCACCTCAGTTGCCACCCAGGGACCTGGGTCTTTTGGCCCAGTGGGTTTAACGCTCTATTAGCGGGCCCTAGAGGAGAAGTGTACAACCCTTTTAAGGGCTGCCGCCTGATACTCCCGTGTGTCTCAAAACAACTCAGAGACATTATTGAGTCCACTGGGAGCACAGTCACAAATTCACATGGCCGTGTTAATTGGCCAGTTAAGTTTCGGATTAGTCCAATGTGGGGAATTTTCATGCAATGCTGCTCTCTGATGTGGGAATGTGACAAAGCTGCAACATTGTCCGAACGTTACAATGCACTTTCTGTCTGTCTGTCTGCACTTTCTGTCTGAGAAACGTGCGATTTCTATAATTACAGGAAGTGCTGTAAGGATTCTGGAGGAAATAGAATTGTGACAAGGCAAAGCAATTAGCCACACCCTCCCTCTGATGTCACAATGCCCCAGGTGTCACATTATTCTCTGATTGGGAGGACACAGCAGGATGGTGCCAGGGCTTGTGGCTCTGTCATCCCACAATCCTTAGCGTCGAGGCAGGGCCCTTGGGCCGCATCCGCGATGCGAGGCGCTGGATAATTAAGTCGCCTGTCGACCGGGAGAAGCGGCCCGTGGGGAAATACCCAGGGGATTAGACCCTGAAAGGTTTTATGAAATAGATATACTTACAGTTTGTTCCCTGCGAGAGTGACTCAGCAAACAGCTCTGCTTTAGGGAGGTTTGCTTTTCCATTGACACTCATTGTTTGTTCCTGAAGCCTCTTTAATTGAAATATGATACTTCACGTTTCACCTGGCGGAACACGTCAGACGAACGATGTCCGGATCTTGATCAGCACCACTGTAGCGCAGAATTACACGTTGGGACAAACTAGGGCGATTAGTGCATTACTGTTTTTCCTTTTTTTAAATGTTGTTGTTTGGCAGACGCCTCTCTTCAAAGCGAGATACACAGCACGCATTTTTGACACACACTATCTGTTGAAGCTGGATATTTGGGCAAGTCAGCTCAAGCATTGTGCTCAAGGGTACAGCAGCAGTGTCCCACAAGCCCAGTTCCTTCATCTGTGTGCTGCGCTGCTGCCCTTAGTATCAGTTTTCTGTTACAACCATGAACCGTATATTAAATGCATTTGGATTAGTTTTTTTTACAAAAGCCTCCATACGTTTTTCACACTCTTCTTGTACTTGGATGGTCAAATGTCACAGTAGGCCAGTGTTCTCATAGACGCGCTATATGGAAGCCGGGTCAGCCAGAAGAGGCTTTTTGGCGGGAGAGGGAGGTTTTTCGCCCTCTTTGTGCTCGGAGCGTGTCCCACGGCCTGCGTTTTCAGGACCAGCACAGGGACGGGACATGGAGCGCATACCTCAGAAACAATGACGAGGAAGAGGCAGAACAAAGAGCTCGGGTAACAGCTGAGTCAGACGATTCATCTATGGAGCGATGATGTAATACAAGCCAGGGAGCATGTCGCAACACGATTCGCTGAACTTGCACATGGTAATCGGCAGAGCTCGATCAAATATCAGCGCCATGTATGGCAGCGTTGTGCTCCGATAATTTATGCACGTAAAAATTTAAAAAAAGTTAGTGTTTGATTTGGGTGTACTTGTCTGTTCATTTATTGGGTGATTTTAATTTAATTTAGACTTTTTTTGTTTCTGATTTCCCCCCAATTTTTCTCCCAATTTGGTAGCCAATTATACCTTCTATTTCCTTTCGATTTTACCCTCCCCCACAAACTTGCTGCCCGCCTCCGCGGGAAAAGCGAATACCTCAAGGCAATGTTCGCCTCCTCCGAGATGGAACTTGCCCAGCCCTGTTTACGAGGTCGCCCTACCATTCCTCAGTGAGCTCGGGCCAGCTCTCCCTCCCCCCTTCCCTGGGGGAGACAGCCAAATGCCGCCCCTGATCAGGGCTCCCCACCTGGTACAGTCAGGTTTCGAACCACAACCGTAATAGGCAGCTCACACTCCTAAAGGAGCAGCCAATATGGGTGCATTAGACCACTACACTATCTGGAGGCCCCGATTTTAATTTAATTTAAATGATTTTAAAAGATTTTTTACTATTTATTCCACCATTCATTGTGAAACTAATTTTGAAAATTTGTTTTTGAGAGAATCCAGAAGTTAATGTTCAGGTATTGAAAATATAATAGAATATACCTTTTTTAAGCATTACATGATTAAAAAATTTTTTACAGACAAAATATCTGTCTATATATCGCCATTTGGTTGACCAGGATACGGCAAAATCGGTGTGCACCAAGTTGTGCACGTAGAAGCTTGTTATTCCTGTGCTGGCAACACTTGGCATAAATAAAATAAGCCACAGCGTATATACAAAGTGAGCAATCCATTAACAGTGTCCATCAGCATGGTGTGAATATTTTAAAAGGGATAATTACCCTCTACAATTTTGTTGATAGCTATGGAAATATTTACAGAAGCCAAACCTACCAGCTGTCACTGTGACGTCTAGTAAAAGAAAGGCAACTACAATCACTGATTATTCGTTAGTTCCCAAGTAGGAGATGCAACAAAACAAAAAAATTTCCACAACACTCTCTGAAGAAAGTGAGAAGGAAGGCAAACTCCAAAATAATCAGGGGAAGTCAGAATTTTTTGTAGGGCTGATCTGTTTTGCTTCGTTATTAATTGCTGTACATCTCCTGGTCATGAATTGAGGCATATATTCTACCACTTTACTTCTCTATTACATTTAAATTGTTGGCATTTAGCAGACGCTCTTATCCAGAGCGACTCACATGGTGATTTGTATCTCTGTGATGTGTATGGAATGGTTTGTTAAACACACTTTTTTCTCTGTGCTGTTGCTGGTGCTGTAGTGTCACGTTTAGCCCATGTATACAATATCCTCATGCGTGTATGCACTTGCATTTCTTCTGCTAAATCATCTTCTATCACAATTTATCACGGTAAAGAATACGTGTGAAGGCTCCACGGTCAGTCTGTTATCAGGCAGTTATGTTGCTTTTAAGGACAACAATAATAGTAATAATACCAGCACTACATACAGTATACGTAGCTACTACTGGCTAGTCAAGTCCAGGCTAGATGCAGTACTGGATACTCTTTAGATTAGGACATGACGAGCCTAGATGGGCTGAACGGCCCGTTCTCGTCATTATGTATTCTTATGTTCTTATATGTGGACTGAAGCTCAGACGTGTGATGGTTACTGTTTTTGTCCACACCGTGCCCTGTCGTACATGCATCAGGACTTTCCCCCGCGCTTGTGCTGGGAGATAATCTCTATGGCAGCAGGTAAACTGCGCCAGCTGTTTCCTTGATGGCAGATGAGAAAGGCCGTTGAAACGGGCTTTGTAATTGCTTTCGGCTCTGACATTGTCCCTCTGAAGAGAGGGAATGCGTCACTTCCCCGTAGATAGGAAGCATCAGATATAGAAGCCCACCTGGGTGTGTGTGTGTGTGTGTGGGGGGGCGGGGGGCAGCCAAACGGAACAGCCCTTATCTAAAGATGGCAAGATGAAGGGCGTGTTTCCAGTGGGAGCCAGGACGCGTGGAGAGTAAAACTGAAAGAGCTAAGCGTGGTACCTCTGTGTAAACACGCACTGAGCCCCCCCTGCCCCCCCCACGCTGACACGGCACTGTAGGATCCCCTGTAGGCGGACACAGAGTTGTGCTTTAGTGTTGTTGAAAACATTGGCGAAATTCATCTGTGTAAACAATGACTCTGAACTTGTTTCCGTGACCAGGGCCAGAATGTCTATGTAAATGAGCTGATAGGTGGCTTCCACTGACACATTTTAGATGAGTCAAATTAATGTCACTACTGTTCTTTTTTTTTTTTTTTGCTGACTAAACCCACAACCCTCAGTTCATATGCACAGGAATCTTCGGCGGGCACAGAATGCTGGCGTGTAAGTAGTTGCCTCATACCTGATAGATTTTTAATTACGTGTGGCAATTTGGCAGAGATATTTGAGATGTTTTGGATGTTTCCGTGCGTGTCCTTAGTTAGTGGGGCGAGATCTAACGTGGTGCCATGTTAATGCACTTGAGCACCCTCTACTGGGAATGATGAGAAATGCATGTCAGTCCATATCTAGGCATGGTTCTTTCCCCCTTATGTGCACCTCAAGGACTCTTTTTGATTCAATAAGTAAATAAAGCATTAACAGTGACCTCATGGCATGGCACTTTGAACACCGCTGGGCGTAATGTTTTAAAAAAAAATCTATTCTGTAGAAACGCAGCACGTTGAAAGGACACTTTTTGTTTTTACATGAATATTAAAATGTGTGTTTAATATTACACCTTCTTTTTTTGTAGCGTCACATATAAGGTTAATATATGTGTATAGATTGTAGGTCCTCAGATAATACGGCACTTCACAAATCAAAAGCAAGCCCCTGCATTTAAAAAAAAGGCACACAGGACAAAGGCAGTAATTCAGGAGCGCAGGGTATGGTGGGGGGGGTGCGAGGGCTTCTTTGATCTGGACAGCTTGTCAGGTGACATGAGAGACAGTGAGCTGCGCTGGGCGGTTTGGTGAAACAGGCGGTCGAGGATGAAAGCCCAGATCACGTGCGGCGGCAGAGCTGGCAAAAAGCAGAGCCTTGCTGAGGGGGGGTCACCCACTGCCCATTTCATTCCACAAAAATCAGCCTCAATCTCCCCTCCATCAAGGACAACAGGACGACTCCATATGTCCGAGGGCGTTCTCGCTATTCCATTAATTTGCTCGGCAGACGCTCAGCCTGTTGAACCTCCACTGCGTATATTTAGACCATTGGATCAGTGGTTACCATCGCAATTAAAGGTGACATGTTTGTTTTATGTGCTCAAGTACACAGATTTGTTAGCCAAACATACAGTTTAATTAACAACACAACTGTTAGAAAGCAAACGCTATTTGGCTGCCTTGTCAGCTTCAAAGGTTTCTTCAGAGTGTTTACACAGAACAGACGATTTCAACACATTTCTGAAATGTTTCAGAAGATCCCAGAATCCTCGGCGACTATGACGTCACAAGGGTTACGTCCAGAAAGCGTTGCACGTAAACTTCCTAGCGCATACATTAGCTCACTGATGGCTCTGAAAACAGGTGTTTACACTTCCCAATATTCAGAGAGCATTGCACACGTTTTGCTGAAATGTATTTTAACTGTGCAAGTGCCTGAGTTTCTGACATGTTCGGTTCGCTGTCTGTCATTTTTCATTGAGTAGGCCTACTATTTAAAGTGAAACTGCATTATTTATTTGTATATATATAATTTTATTTTTTTACCAATCTAAAATCATATTGTGTCCCAGTGTGATAGAACTATGGCACGTGAGAAAGGCTCTTCGCCCTGCGTGGAATGAGCTGGCCGCTACACGTTCCCACACAACTCCCCGCAGTTCCTCTTTCATACCACCCACAGTTTTTTTGCATCATATCTGTTTCTGTTACTACGTGATTTCGTAAAAAGGAGCCTTTGGCTCTGGCCTCAGATTTTTGGAGCGTAATGTTCTGCTAATGTTATCTGATTGTCGTAATTTTAGCTTTCTATTTGCGGAGCGGTCATGTGCACACGTTACTCGGCTAATGTTATCTGATTGTCATCATTTTTAGTTTTCTATTTGCAGCGCAGACACCATCGCCTGTGATGCACACACATTTTCCAGAACGTACTTCTGCCCCGATTTAGGCACCGATTCTCACTGCAGGCCGTTCTCCTCCTCTGGAGAGGTACTGTGCCCAAGGGCACCGTAGCAGATTCCAACCTTAACCTGCACAAAAAGATAGTACGTTCTGTTTTCCACTTCCTTAGCCGTTGGCCATATCTGGATCGTAGCATTAAATCAGAGGAGAAGTTGGTCACCCAAAGAGGTAACAGCTCTAAAAGCGAACAGATGAGTCGGGCAGATAAAAGGGCTCTCGTTGACATGTGGCGAAATGTCAAACCATACAGCACACACCCTCTAAGGCCGGTTAGGAAGCAGCGCCAGTGCAGGCCAGTTACTTCACTTCTCTGCACACCTCTGAATAAGGATCTATTCTTAACGCACAGGGAGAGAAGTGAATCTCTTGCAAAATTGCACAGGAAGGGGTTTAGTTCAGTGAAGTTACATTTTCCCTTTCGCTTTTTTTTAGAGGCTTGGCGGCTTGTCTGTCTTCTGAACAGATCGTCTTTTGTCTTCGGCTGCAGCGCACTTTCGCTTGGTGCATGAGCCTTTTGCGTTGTCTGTTTAGCCACGGAAATATCTGGTGGTTTTGTCGACACCGAGGACCTAGGGCAGGCTTAGAGGCGAAAGTGGAAACGCCTCGCTGGTCCAGCCGAGGTGACGGCGACAAACTTTGCGCGCAGATTTCCGCCGAGGCCGGCCGCAGTCCCTGAATGACATACGAGCTCTTGTCGCCCTTAAAACGAGCGCGTCGCGCAGCTGCATCTCGTGGCGGGGGGGGGGGGGGGAGTCAGCAGGGGACTGCACACGCTCAGTCAGTCAACCCGCTGTAGGGTCGCTCTCGCAGTCAGAGATGTGACCCGAGGCGAGGGGGAGGCTGTTTTTTTTATTTTTCCCAGCACGCCGCCTGTAACGATCGGTTAGAGGGAGTCACGATAACTCTTCTCTATCCCCGTCCGTTCCCGTCAAAGAAAAAAATCTCTCCCCGGGACCTCGTCCAAAACGGTCTAAAAATAGCCCTCACAAGCGGGGGGCCTAAACAGATTATGTTTCTCCGTCTTTATTTGGGTCCCGTCGCGAGCGCCCGATTGGTCCCCGCGCGCTCGCCTCGTCACGGGGGTGTGAGGAAGTGGTGAAAGAGGAACCGAGAGAGAGGGACCAGAGAAAGCACCCCGCCGCGAGCCGGCACAGCTGCCAGAACGGGCCGCCGTGTGAACCGCGCCCTCGCCGCCAACCCCTGGATACCCCCGCGCGCGCGGGCTCTCTCTTGACTGGAAGGGAGCGGAGCGGATGCGAGGCCGCGGAGGGAGAGGCAACGTCAGGGTGAAGTGGAGCCGGGCCGAAGGCGAGGGAACGCACCGCGAATGTGGAAACGCCATCGAAAATGGACCCTGCCCCCCACCCCTCCGCCGGGCCCAACGCACAGGTAGCGAGCGTCGCACTCCTCCCTCCTCCCTCTCTCCTCCCGCTTCTTCTGGGGAAAGAGCGCGCAGTCGGCGTTGGGTCAGTCCCCGGCGGGGGTGTTTGACTGTTCTGGCACCCTTGCCAAACAGTCCAGCACAAATGTCCTTGCTCAATTGAGCCCAGTATTGTCTAATACTGTGTTGCTTTTTGCCTACAATTTTTGGCACAGAATGAAAGTCATTTGTTCTGTTCTCTTGTAGTTCTACTAGCACAGGGAATAGGGGTTTGCCTCTTTCTGGGACACGCACGTGATGTTTCGGCCCTGTGTCGTGCGGACTGGACGTCGTGCAGGGAGAACAGGGCGGTCGCCGGTTCCCCAAAGCCCGCTCCTTCGGCAGGGCGCTCTGAGGTTTTGGCGAAGGATAAAGAGGAGGTTCCTCATCGTTCCCGCTCTCTCAGATTAGCGCTCCGCCGTGAGCTCGACCGGGTCCTGAAATGAATGTCGGGACAATCCCTGCACTAGCTCGGGTCTGCGAAATCTCCGCACGGTGCTGTGAGGTTCTGTGATAGTTTGGATCCTCTTTGGGGCGATTCCGACTGCTAACCGGTACCATTCCCCGGACTTGCAGTGTTGCTGTGACGCTGTTGTAATGCTGCAGGTCGGGCCCCACTTTTCATTCTCACTGAAACAGACTCTCTTTGTGGGTCTGAAAACTATTTATTGAAAAAACGTGAAAAAAAGCTTGAAAGGAAAGCTGGTAGAATGGCAAGACTAAGGGCAATTTTCTCAGGGTTCACAGCTTTCCTTTCACGTCCTTTTGACATCAGCCTCTCACGCGCACATTTCTGTCGCTTACGCTTAGTGTTACAGCCTTGGGGCTGTTGTTTCCGGAGTTAATTTACACTCACTCATTTTCGTTCTGCTTTGAGGCAAACTTGCCAAATTGTTTTTGTTTTTTTGAGAAAAGTGATCACAGCAATCACAATCACAGGAAACGCTGGGGCCTCTCACAACAGCCTGTGTGCCCTGGCGTGTTACTTCTGCAATTGAGCTTAATCACACGGCGATTGAGTAAAGGGGCACGTGTAGACTTTATTTAGACTGATTTATTTAGAATTTAGAATTTTATCAGTATTTCTGTGTTGTGAAAGTAGGCTGTGAAGGCTGTGCATTTCATCCTATGATGAGTTCTCGTTGAAAAGCTGTCCTTAATTTGGCACATTAAGGGCAACATTGCTCACGGATTCCCATGATGCATCCTGCCTTTAAATACTGATGTACAGTACTGTACAGTAGCAATATTTCTTTCTCATCTCATGTGCTGTTCTGTAGTCGCTCATCCAAAAATCACTAATTCAGTTACACGGCAATGCCACTAGGTGGAGCCCAAATAACAAAAATCCCTTCCCCTTCACGAGCCCATAAGGGGCCGGGTGAAAGTCTCAGGTGCGTTATCGCTGACTGTCTTCACTGGTTTGTGACACGTACTGGTCAGTTCTGCCCATTATTTTTGATTTTCTAACGTTCCCATCAAGGCCTGTTTTGTCGCCTTGTTTTAAAAGCACAATTTCAAATAAAAGGTTATCACATCTCACCCTGATATTCTCATCAATCTATGTGTTTGGCTGTATTTATTTTCCCTGTAGAATTGGGCTTTGTGGACGCGGGCTGCATGTTGTTTTGCAGAAGTGTTCAGAGTGACCTGCACATTGTCTTTGC
>JAINUG010000017.1:8375660-8515660 GCA_029706075.1 Aldrovandia affinis | reverse complement strand
TCTCCCATTTTCTCCCAATTTGGTAGCCAATTAGACCCGCTATTTTTATGTCAATCCCCCCCTAGTAATGTGAGTTCGCTGCCGTAGTCCTGTGACCGGTAGTGACGAAGGCGAAGTGACGCCTCTTCCGAGACGGCACTCGCCGAGCCGTCGACCGTAACCCCGGTACTACAGGGCCACTCTATGCAGCGAACGTCACGTCGGCTTCCCTCCCCCCCTCCCTGGGGCGGACGGCCAATCGCCGCCCCTGGTTAATGTACATAAACTACAGAGATCTAGCCAGAGCCTCGTGTTCTTTTCATCGGCAGGGGCGTGTTTAATTGAGCCTAGGGTGGCATAGCCCTTTTTAATGTACATAAACGACAGAGATCTAGCATCAAAATGAGCCTCGTGTTCTTTTCATCGGCGCCCCGGTCACTGTTCATCGGGCGAGTCTCGTGCTTGTACGCAACGAACGATTGAACGACGATTTTGGGACTTGCGCGTGGCACGTTCGTCTGATACGGGCCCGAATGAGGCCCAACCTTTTAGAGCAATTAATTGACTTTACATGTTGTGTACTTTACACACTCTAAACGTGTAACTGAGGGCAGGAAGCAGCTGACGCCGGCGAGCCGGTAGAAGTAAGGGGAAGGGGTGGGGAAAATCAAAGCTAGCGACAGCTGTCTGTGATGACGCAGCGAGGAGTCACGCCAGGACAGACAGAACTTCCACTTTCCTCTTGGGGCACGGGAGTGACAGCTCTACATTCACATTTACATTTTAGGCGTTTAGCAGACGCTCTTATCCAGAACGACTTACACAGTTTACATTTCCTTACATACAATCCATTTATACAGCTGGATATTTTTACTGAAGCAATTCAGGTTAAGTACCTTGCTCAAGGGTACAACAGCAGTGCCCCCACCTGGGAATCGAACCTGCAAGCTCTGAGTTACAAGCCCAACTCCCTAACCATTACACTACACTGCCAGCCCAGCTCTACAAGCAGCAATGGGGCTGGCCTTTTTGGGTGCCACCACACTGTCACCACACTGTCTCATCTCTCTCTCTCTCTCTCTGCCCCCTCCCTCAGCGACTCCTTTTGTCAGTAGCGGGAAGCATTGGCTTCGTACCGAATGGCACAGTTGTTCAAACCTTGCGCAAATTCTCCTCACGCATTCTCTCTTCTCTCTCTCTTTCTCCCCGCCCCTGGGATCGAGGCCCTTGGCCAACGGCACCACATCATGGCCGCCGCCGAGGATTCTGGAATCTCCAGAAACATTTCAGAAATGTGTTGAAATCGTCTGTTCTTTGTGAAAACGCTGAAGAAACCTTTGAAGCTGACGAGGCGGTCAAATGGCGGTTTGCTTTCTCACTGTTGTGTTCTTCATTAAACTGTGTTTGTTTACCAAAATGTTCTGTGTACTTGAGTGCATAAAACAAACATGTCACCTTTAATTGTGATGGTAACCACTGATCCAATGGTCTAAATATACGCAATGGAGGTTCAACAGGCTGAGCGTCTGCTGAGCAAATTAATGGAATAGCGAGAACGCCCTCGGACATATGGAGTCGTCCTGTTGTCCTTGATGGAGGGGAGATTGAGGCTGATTTTTTGTGGAATGAAATGGGCAGTGGGTGACCCCCCCCTCAGCAAGGCTCTGCTTTTTGCCAGCTCTGCCGCTGCACGTGATCTGGGCTTTCATCCTCGACCGCCTGTTTCACCAAACCGCCCAGCGCAGCTCACTGTCTCTCATGTCACCTGACAAGCTGTCCAGATCAAAGAAGCCCTCGCTCTCCCCCCCCCCCCCATACCCTGCGCTCCTGAATCACTCCCTTTGTCCTGTGTGCCAGGGGCTCGCTGGCCAATGGTAGCACATCCAAAACCAGAGGGATATTGGCTCCAGGCCCAGCTGGCCAACTGCTGCTGACCCCTAAAAAGGGCTCTATTCCAAAACGGCACTAATTGAAACTCCAGTAGGTATACAGTATACAGGTAACTGCCAACATGAAGGGAACACTTGAGTAAGTGAAGGGTTCTGGCTGCTCTGTTATGGTGTGGGGTGCATTTTCCAGGCATGGTTTAGGTCCACTATGTATCTAATGATGTAAACCATATGCCATGGCTGTCTCAGTCGCCAGATCTCAACCCAATTGAACACTCATGCGAGATTCTGGAGCGACATCTGAGACAGCGTTTTCCACCGCCATCAACAAAGTGCCAAATGATAGAATTTGTCATGGAAAAATTGTGTTGTATGCCTTCAATAGAGTTCCTGACACTTGTGGAATGTCAAAGCGCATTGAGGACTGTTCTGGTGGCTCGTGGTGGCCCTAAACCCTATTAAGACACTATGTTGGGGTTTATTTTATTTTGGCAGTTACCTGTGTGTTGTGGGGAAACAAAATAAAGTATGCCTTGGTGCTGGTGAGGGTAACACATATTAGACTTGTGACAGAGTCATTGAATCCACTGAATATTTGGACGCTCACAGTCCAGTGCTGCCCTCTACAGGTCCAAACGCACCATGCCTCCAGATAATTATCTATTTTTTTCTCAGGACGTGTTCTCAGTGTAATCAGTAATCAGCTTAAGGTCAAACAGGAGAAAGGCGCCCGCTGAACAAACACGCACCGTCGCAGCCTAATGGGATGGTATCTTAACGGGGCGGACGTTGGCGACCCGGCTGCCGTTTCAGAACGATTAAAACGACAAAGAGACCTCGCCCCCGCTTGTATCACTGCCTCATCGCCTCCTTATTGATCACCCAAACTCAGAGCGGTCTGGTATCGACTGTGGACACTGCCCACGCTCGAAACCGCGGGGGGTAATTGCCGGTTACCTCGATGCATTCCTCATTAGTGGACTCCGTCGGTTCTGATTGTTAAAACGCCCCCCCCGGGGGTGACGGGCGGTCCCGGCGCTGGCGACCGTCGGAAAGAGAAGACGGGGAAACGCACGCACTCGCTCGCTAGTCGATTCCACACAGCTTCCCTCGCCCGAGTAATCAGTGTCATTAAGCGGCGGAGGTGCCGTCGTTTGTATCCCGTTTCCCTCTCTGCCAGTTCTAATTAGGCATCTTATTTTGATGCGTTCGCTACGGGAGAGAGTGGCACTGGGACGTTTGAACATTTTTAGTGTGTGCTAATTAGCCCGGGAGATGTGCCGTGTGGCGACTAAGTGCGCATCTCCTGTCTCCGGTGTCTTTGGCAGCTCTCACCATCTCTGCTTACTCTGAGGCCTGGACTCTCTCTCTCTCTCTCTCTCTCCCTCTCTCTCTCTCGCTCTGTCTCTCTCTCTCTCTCTCTCTCTCTCTCTCCCTCCCTCCCTCTCGCTCTGTCTCTCTCTCTCTCTCTTTCTCTCTCTCCCTCTCCCTCCCTCCCTCTCTCTCTCTCTCTCTCTCTCTTTCTATCTCTCCCTCTCCTCTCTCTCTCTCTCTCTCTCCCTCCCTCCCTCTCGCTCTGTCTCTCTCTCTTTCTATCTCTCTCTCTCTCTGCCTCTTTTTATCTCTCCTCCCTATGATTATTTTTAGTTCAATTTCAAGATTAGATTAAAGATTAGATGACATTTCCCGGCCATCAGAGTATCTTTATGCAGTGTAATGACAGACTAGTGATATAGTGAGTGCAATATACATTACAACCATAGTAACAACAGCTACAACCATAGTAACAACAGCTTACATCAAAGCTTGGTATACATAAACCCAGAAGTTATCCCCCCCTCTCTCTCTATCTCTTTCTCTGCCTCTCTCTCTCTTGCTCTGTCTCTCTCTCTCTCTCTCTCTCTCTCACTCTCTTGCTCTCTCTCTCTTGCTCCATCTCTCTGTCTCTCTCTCTCTCTCTCTCTGTCTCCATCTCTCTGTCTCTCTCTCTCTCTCTCTGTCTCCATCTCTCGCTCTCGCTCTCTCCCTCTCTGTCTCCAACTCTCTCACTCTCTCATGCTCTCTCTCTCTCTCTCTCCCTCCCCCTCCCTCTCTCTCTCTCTCTCTCTCTCTCTCCATCTCTCTCTCTCTCTCTCTCCCTCCCTCCCTCCCTCCCTCTCTCTCTCTCTCTCGGCCCATGCTCTCAGAGAGGCATGTTGAGTGACGCAGTATTATCCAGGCCTTGAGACCCTCACGGCTGATTAGACCTCTCTCCCAAGCCCCGTGCGCATCATACATCAGGGCCGCGGGGGCGGGGGGGGGCAGAGAGCATGGCTGACGCGGAGGTGACTCTGAAGTTCGACACGCCCTGGATAAAGATGCGGGAACAGGTCGCTGCGTGTCAGAGTAAACAGCCGCTGTCCTGGCCGCTCCCGTGAGCCGCTGCGCTAGGACAGCGCGTTCCCTGCTCCTGGGGGCGCGGCCCACAGACGGACGCTGGCGACAGCCCGAGGGCGGCTAGAGGGAGTGTGCGCCGGCATCGGGAGCGCAGGGGCCATGTGATCGGGGGGGTCACGAGTGCGGGCAGCAGCGTTCACAAAGGCATGATTGGACAGCGCTGTCTGCTACTTGTTTTTATCGCTGACCTGCATTATTTTTAACGCACAATAATAACCATAATTACGGAAGTCCTCGCGATATTAGATTTGCGGCGGCCTGAGAGCCCTTGTCTGTTTCTTTTCCCCCCCCATTTGTTTGGCAGTTATCGGGTCAGCGTCTCGGTAAATTGCGCCGTTTGTTCGTTTCCCATCGAGGCCGTGGGTGGACGCGCATCTCTCAAGCTAACCCGGTTAGGCCCTAAGTAATTGGATATCTGTAAATTGTCCTTTTCTTCCCGGTACCGTCTGTCTGACGAACGCAAGGCCGCTGACCCCCGGCTTCCCAGATCCGCCCATGCAACGCTCCTCGCTGGGGGACCTGTCAGTCTGGGCGCATTTAGCTGCCATGGCAACCCGGAATCCCTGAAATGTATATGGAAACAGACGCTCCCGGCACATGGCCTCCTCTTAAAGGGCCAGCAGCACCGCGGTGCCGTCCCCGTGGTGACTGTATGGCACGGGCCACAAACCAGGAAAGGCATGAGACAAAACTCATGTGCTTTTAGGGCATTGAGAGCTGGGCTTGTAACTTAGAGGTTGCAGGTTCAGTTCCCAGTTGGGACACTGCCGTTGTACCCTTGAGCTAAAGGTACTTAACCTGAATTGCTTCAGTAAAAACATCCAGCTGTATAAATGGATTGTATGTAAAGAAATGTCAATTGTGTAAGTCGCTCTGGATAAGAGCGTCTGCTAAATGCCTGATATGCATTGGTGTAAACATATTACTCGTGAGAAATACTTGCAGTGACTGTACATGTCCAATGGCTGGGGTATTCTGGCTGGAGCTGCCGGGTTGCACACTGTTGCTACTAATAGCCTGTTTATGTTTATTTTATTAAGCAAGGATGAGTCGTATCAAGTAGAAATTCACTTGTAGCAAAAGTGCCTTCAGTCAGGAAGCGCCCTTGTTTGGGTTGGACAGCGCAGACGTATAATCGGCGCCGGTGGCACTTTTGAAATCCGTCATTCTGCTTTCGCTTTTGAGCCCGGGCCCGGGGTGAGCGCGTCTCGAAGTGGCAGCGAGCTTCGGCTGGATCTATAAACGAAAACGCGTAGACAGCGCGCGGTTAGGCAACGTCGGGCGTGGGGAGGGAGGGGGGGCCCCCCCACCGACCCGCGAGCGTAGAGACCTGCTCAAACCGTCGCTCAGGCAACCCCCTCCTTTTGGTACACCGCGCGCGCTCAGATCGCCGCGCGCATAATATTCTGCCAGCGTTCTTAGGAAACGCGGTAAAGGCACGCCGTACTGCCGACACGGGGCTTGTTTGGTGATGAACTCATTTATTAACTCCGGATCGGGAGGAGCGGCGAGACCTGCCGGGAAGGGGGAGGTGTGAAGCCGGGCGGGTGTGCCCAGGCCCGGTGCATCGTAGGCAGCGGCCGGCGTGGCGTTGGCGCTCCCCTGCGCGTGAGGCGTGTGTGGGAGGGGAGCCGGAGCGCTGCAGCAGCACAAACGCCGCCGTGTCGCGGAAACCGAGGAGCCGAGTCAAGAGTTTGAGTCGGAGAGACGCAGGCCACCCCCACTCCCTTCGTACTCATTTGCTCCAAGCTGGCAATAAGTGGGGTGAATTAGTAAAGTGAGCCCTTTTGTGTGTGTGTGTGTGTGTGTGTGTGTGTGTGTGTGTGTGTGTTTATTTTCCCTCTGTAAATTACAGTTTAGTACAATTTCACTGACTTCCTTGTAACCTTTTTTCACCACTTTTCTCATTTGATTTCGTTTCAGTGTTTCTTCGTTTTTTTGCCGTAAACATGCGAATGACTCAAGCCCCCTGCCCCCCGCTCCCTCGCCCTTAAATGGTTTCACATCACGGTGGGGATTTTCGCATGTTTCCCCGTTACCCCCTTCCTCCCTTGTTTCACTCTTGTCCTGAGTCACCCCTATGACCAGGACTCAGGGTGAGGACGAGTAGAGTACCTAACGAGGGCCTGCTTGCCGACAGCCCCTTAGGGTGGAGTGGAGTGGGAGTGGGAGTGGGAGTGGAGTCCCACTGTGGCAGTGTTTCGTTCATCGGCCGTTGTGAAAGCTCTGGCTCTGCTGCATTTAAAACCTCAGATAAACCCCCGGGGGCTTGAGAACGAGTCGCACTGACGGGTTGTGTTCAGTGCGGTCACTGCCAGGTCGAGAGCAGTGGCATCCACAGGTTAATCAGCAGCTCTCAGTGACCGTGTGGGACAGGACACATTTGTGTGCTCATGAGACCCCAGTCTCTCCCCCCCCCCACAGACACCCCTCAGAAGGTGGTAAACATACTCCTGGAGACTCCTAAAGAGCTATCGTTAGCAGACAAATTGAAACAAAAAATATATATATCGCTGCGTGTGGGGTTGGCAATGCAATGTTTGAAAAGGTTGTTTGTTTCTTCAGATTTCAGAATGTGCTGTCTTTTTCCCAGACCACAAAGTAAAAAGAAATGGCATAAAAGAAAACTTTTCAATTATTCTGTAATGAAAGGCAGTATTTCATGTTCAAAAGCTGACATTTACAATTGCGGTTTCATCGCAACTCTTCTCACGAACCGCCAGCAGGTGGCAGTGCATCTGCTTCCTAACTCAGGCTAATCTGTTGCGAGAGGGAGAGCGAGAGCGCGCGCGAGAGACAGAGAGAGAGAGCGTGTGAGTGCGTGAGTGAGTGAGCGAGCAAGAGCGGAGGGGAAAGAAGTGGCTGTGTTTCAGTGAGAGTGATCCGGCGAGCGAGCGAGAGGGAGAGAGAGAGAGAGCATGCCACTAAGCAAAAAAAACTAAAAACAGGCAGCTTGCGGGACACCTACGCGCGGGTCCTGTGGGTGCTTGATCTGACACTTCCTGGACTGCTACAATCCCCACAGACAGGGAGGCTGAGCCGTGTGACTGCAGGCAGCCGGGAGAGACGGAACAGACGGCGGCATTCGGAAACATGAGCGACGGCAGAGAGCAAACCCGGCAGAGCCAACCAGGGGGGGCAGCAAGGGACTGAGTGACCCCCCTCCCTCCTTCACCCCAACCCCCCCCACCCACCCACCCCTGCCCCACACGCTCTCACAGCCAGCCAGCCAGCCTGGGCTCCAGCTCCAGCCTGCAGCTCCAGTGGAGGGGGACAAGTTCGGTTTGAACGCTGCAGCGGCAGAGGCATCAACTTCCTGGTGGAGCGTGAGGATGTGAGCTGGGAGACCTGAGAGAGGGAGGAGAGAGAGAGAGAGAGAGAGAGAGAGAGAGAGAGAGAGAGGGAGAGGGAGAGGGAGAGAGGAATGTAGGAGATATCTCGGTGGATTACCTTTCCTCGTGGCGGAATGGGAAGCCTTCTCCGTGTCCCAGCTCACTGGGTCCTTGGAGAGTAAACACTTTGGGTTCTTCTTCTTCTGGGGCTTCCCCCACCCCCTTCACTCTTTTTTTCTTGGGAGGAAGAAGACAGTGGGTAAGGGTCGGGGGCGCTTTTCCCCCCCTCCTCCCCCATGGCTTAGTGCTGCTGGAGATTTTTTTAGTGGCTTTTTTTTAGTAGTCGCTTTTTTTTGTTTGTTGTTGTGTTGTTTTCGTTCTTGCTCACCCCCTCGGCGATGAGGACTTTGTTGTGACTTCGGGGCGCACAGCTGTGAATTGGGCCGGCTCTCCTGAGAGAGAGAGGAGAGGAGAGGAGAGGAGAGGAGAGGAGAGGGTCCCTCCCTTTGAGAGGAACTGAGAGGCTGACCATGGAGCAGGAGCAGGAGCAGGGCCAGGAGACGGGGGCGGGGGCGGGGACGGGGGCAGCCGTCGGGGACGGGGCGGGGCCAAGCCTGGCGGAGCACCCTGACCCAGATCCCCGGCGGGACGGCGAGGACACGGTCACCTCCGCCTCCTCCTCCAACTCGGACCTGCCCTCCGCTTTCCCCGAGGGGGAGCGTCCGGCCATCGGCCGCCGGCACAGCGGCAAGGCCTTCACCGGACTGCGTCTGTTCGGCAGGAGGTGAGTGGGACACCCCGCCCCCCGTCTCCCGGCCCTCTCGGGTCACACAATAGAACCATCCTGCCCCGTCCCCTCCCCTCCCAACCCCCCACTCAGGTAGCAGCTGGAGATGCTTGTCTCTAACGTTCGTACGACGCTTTACAACGTTGTGTGGGTGGCGCCTCAAACCCTCAAGGCCCGTTTCCTGGGTCCATACAACAGGGACAGGACTCTGTGTGGCTCAGTAGGTAGAGCATGGAGGTGACAACGCTTAGGTTGTGGGTTTGATTCCCACTGGGGCCACATATACTGAAAAATGCATGCATTCACTACTGTAAGTCGCTTTGGGTAAAAGCGTCTGCTAAATGGCATATGTTATGTTATGAGCTTGTGAACTGGGTACACCGCTGAGACAACGCTACGCCCCCCTTGGTACAGACTGAGGGGTCACTGGTCCGGGCCTCCACGTCTCCAGGTGCCCCGCTTTGCTTCCTGAGTCTGTCTGTGTCGATCGGCATGCCCTCGCAGTTCATTCTCGCATGCACCTGTCTTGTTTTAACACCCGCCACGCTGCAAACTTGTGACATATCCTGTTTGGGTAGAGTTTGGCTGATGATCTGCCGGGTGAGAAAAGGGTGAATTTCTTCTTCCTCACAGTTCACACTCTGCCCCACGGTGCATCGCTGCTTTCAGATATGTGAAGTATGTCGAGTGCAAAAATCCCATTCATTCGTGATTCGTGGGCGATGAAGCCTTTTCTGCAAAGACCCGTGCGCTTCGTTCGCACACCGTGGTTTTTAAGGATGCGCTCGCTGCTCAGCTGTCAGCGGCGCTGAGGTTCGAGGGTCTGTTTCGAGGTTTTAGAGGGCGATGCCAGTGTCCTGTCGCTCGTGCTGAGATCGCCGCGTGTCGTCGATTACCCAGGCTTCGGTTTTTGCCGCCCACCGTGTCGCGCGCCGAGGGACGGTGTGGGAGAACATTTCCACGGTGGCGGTGGAAATTGCGAAGCTGGCAGAAAAAGTGTGAAAGACTCTTGCTGACGGGATGCCCACTCATCACAGCGAGGTCTAGGCGCTATGTCTAGTTGTCAATCCTGGACGGAAAACGCCGTTCGTGTGACTTGGGCGCATTGGTGGGGGGCGGGAGTGTTCCGGGTGATTGACACGTCTCACCCCCCCCGTCCTCCCTCGTTTGTTTTGCGAACCCCTAACCGCCGTAACCGTGACATTACGACCTGTCCCACACCGCGGTCGGCAGCCGGCCTCCGCAACACCTTTTCATCGGACGCCCCGTTTCAGACACACGGATTTGACACCGCCTGTCAGCCAACCGTGGAAAGAGCGCTCTGTTACCTGTTTTACCGTTAGGGGTGGAGCGGTCACAGGGAACCTTGTCATACCGGTGAGGCAGGAAGTGAGGGTAAACTCACAGTGCGTTTATCACTCTCCTGTCGAAAGAGCGGCAGTGAGTAAAGGTCTCACTAAAGGGTCTTGTAAAAGGTGGAGTCTCACGTGACGGCAGAACGGTGCGCCTAATGGCTCTCCTTTATGAGAGTGTTTTAGGGCCTCCGCTTTTTAAATCTTAAATCCTTCAAATAAAGCAGAAAGTTAAAAAAACGACACGGCCGTTTTGGGGTTTGAGCGGGGGCAATGAGGCTTGGGGGCGGAGGCTGGATCGTCTCTCTAATGTTTTCGTTTATGGAGAAGGCGAGATGCTGTACACGTCCTCACGTGAGTGTCGGCGTGAGGCGGGAGGGGCCGTAGGTGCACATAGGTGCTGTTTGGGCAGATGGAGCCTCCGATCATTGAGCTGGGCCCTGCGAACCCAGCATAACCCCTGGCTGTCCACACAGATCTGGGTTCACAACCCGACCTGCGAAGCTGATGTCATCAAAGTGGGACAGACCTCCCCCTTGCAACAATTCCACTTCCTGTATTGTGACAGCCGTGTCCAGGTAGCCTCTTTGTCTTTTCTTCCCTCTTCTGCTGCAGTCCAGGGGCATGTCCAGGGAGGGGCCTGAGAGGCACCTCCTCCCACAGAAATTTGGTTGGCCACCCTGGGTGCCACCCTACTTCATCTGGCTCTTGATAGGTTATTAGGTTGTCAATCACATCTTTTCAAATGTATTACATTTTGAATGTCCCCCCCCCCTGTGTGGTTCTGTGCCACTCTTGGGCCCCCCCTGTTGAAGGGGCCACTGCTACTGTCTTGCTGTCTGAGAGTCGCATGCAGGTCTTTCATTCTCATGAAAGTGTTGTGTTGGGGGAACATAAAGCAAGGACCTTCGCCCGTTGTTCGTGAGGCAAAGTAACCGACAGTTTTTTCAAAATAAGTCTTTCGTGTCTGCAAGGCAAAACTACAACTCCTACAGACTCCGTGAATGTAATCACATCGTCGAATAATACAACTTAAGAATGAATATCTTACTATGAAAAAAATAGATTATTCCTCGACTTTGTATCTTCGCATCCTAATCCTTTATCCTTCGCATCTCTTTCAGTGTGGTTAAATAAATGATGATAGGATCATTCTATAGGGACTGAATAGACCATGGGCCTGGGAATTAGAGTTATGCTGGTATTTTTCTCCTTTCCAGTGCCAGTGCACACAGAGGGGGGAGATAAAGTAAAAGGACCTTGAGACCTTGAGGACGTGCAAAATCAACACGCTTAATGGAGTTGTCACTCCGCCTTATTTGAAAATATGATCTGTCATCCGATCTGCCGATTAGAGAGTGAAATATGAAGCGTGACTGCGAGATTGATCATCAATTAGATTAATTAGAATTAAATTACACAATTAGATTGATCCCGGGTATGGTAGTAAAAACGTCTAGCTAATGTGGAAAAGATCCGTATGATAGCTAATTGATGCATTTGAAAGCCGTGCCAGTTACCGAAGCAATGACAGGTACAACATGCTAATATGATGCATTCATACTTATGAATACATTATAGGACACAGTCTTGCATGGAGCCATGCCTCTTGCATGGACTGTTTTATTGTATACCGCATATGAATTTGTCTAGGCGTCAAAATAAGATCCGAGTCGTTGCAAGTGGACCGTGTGCGTTCCTCGCACGCTCAGCATCATGGTCGACAGAGCCTAGCTTCTCCCATAATGCAGTTCGGTTGTTGAGCCTCTCCCATAATGCAGTTTGGCTGCCCAGCTCCTCCCATAATGCGGTTCGGTTACCAAACTTCTCCCATAATGCAGTTCGGTTGTTGAGCCTCTCCCATAATGCAGTTTGGCTGCCCAGCTCCTCCCATAATGCGGTTCGGTCGCCAAACTGCTCCCACAATGCGGTTCAGTTGTTGAGTCTCTCCCGTAATGCAGTTTGGTCGAAGAGCCTATCCCATAATGCAGTGTGGTCGCCTAGGCCCCACCTTCGGGACCCTCCTTCTGCCCTCGCTGAAGGAGCGGTCTCTCTCCAGAGTGGTGGCTCGTGACGTGAGCGAGTTCGGCCGCTCGTATTTATTCGTCTGCTTGTTGCTTCGGAAGCGTCTGTCAGAGGAGGCCTTTCACAGAGAGGGCCTCCGTTAAATCTTACTGCAACGCACATTGTCCTCAACGTGGAGAGAAAATCATTTAAGCAAGTGTTTCGTCAGTTGCTGTGACCATCGGCGTCGCTCAGAGTTAAGGGCAAGATGCGGAGTGCGTAGATTAAACCGCTGCAGGTCTAGAGCCAGGATCGGACTAATATGAGCTAACCAGGTGTGTGCGGCAGGGTGAAGCTGGGTTTGGGCCAATGGACTGTGGATGACAACACGGGTGTATAGACTTCTACACAGTAGATAAACATTACCGCTGTGACTTTGAGCAAGATATGGCCGACGTTATGCAAAAGCCTCATATGTCCGTCTGTGTAATTTATCGTATTTACACATGTCTAAAGTTCATATTCAGCTCTACGTATACGTAATTGTCTCATAACTCATCAAACGATACATTCAGTTTGTCTTAGTTTAGTTTTAGTTTTTTTTGCTCTCCGCTGCATCAATATCGTTCGTTTAAGTCCCAACGTGACTAAACCATAATGCCGTGTCACTAATTGACAATAACTTTTTATGTTTTTTTTTTTTTGTCGCGACGTCGACAACACACGGCTCGACTCGTCCCAGTGAAAAACGTCCAGCTGTAGAAACCGGGTCACAAAATGAGGCAATCAGAGGCCGTACTCTGATACATTGCTGCTTTTTTGATGGTTTATTACACCTTCCCCGATGGTGCAAGCATCGCCCACCTTCGCTGGATACGCTGCAGGTGTTTCTCTCTGCGTTCAGCGTTGCCGTCGCCTTGGAAACGTACATCTTGTCCCAAATACGATACGTGACGTCCCTGCTATGAAATCTCAGTTCAGTGCTCTCTGCTCCTCGTAGCCTCGCGCTCAAATGGGCTGGTGTGGTTTTTTTTGCTCTACACCACATCAATATGCAGGAGATGGGGGCGTTTAATCACTTTCTCAAGTCAATCCGCTTTTTTAATTAGGTTTGAGAGAGCAAGCGCCAGGCCTCCGCTTCCTTTCTGTCTGTAGGGACGCGACGCGTGCTTGTGCAGTACGTTTCAGTGACAAACGCTCATGAATAAGCACAATATATGTGTAGTTTACTGGCTGACGGGGCGATCGTTTATCAGCAGCGAAAAAGAAGCGTACTGGCTACTGGAACTCTGGCAAAAAAGAGATTTATTCCACTTGAGATCCGACAGACGTTTTTCGGTTATTGGTCCGTATAGTCTGTGAGGTGTGACAATTTTATTTTCCGAGCAAATGTCTCAGAATTTTCTTCAAGATTTAGACGAGAACGTCCTCCTTTCCATGTGTCGGTGTTTACCTGAGAGTAATTTTGAATAGTTTTCCTCGTGGTTTCGTTTACCTTACGTGCGATGCACCTTTAATCTGCGACTCTCCTTAGAAACGCGGTAGAGCAACCACTGTCTCACGGCGCAGGAATGCTCTCAGGTCAAGGGTCAGGTGAGATTTGGTGTTTGTGAAACTACACCGCCTCCAAGGTTTCGCCCACAAAGGCTTATTATTCAGCTGAATTCAGAGTCGTCATCGGAAATACGCTGCAGTAGAGCATAGTTTTAAAACGGAGAACGTATAAAGTAAAACAACTTTCCTCAACTCCTTAACTTAAAGGTGGGACAGAGGAAAATGTGTTTTTAAAAATCATTTAAACACTTCTCATTCATCTTTTCTCAAAGAGTGATCTTGTTAGGGAAGTTATTGCTTTCAATGCTGTAACATACATGTATGCAGGTCCTTGCTGTAGTCATGCACTTAGGGGAAATGGCTTCAGACTGCAGGAGTTGTGCTGTGGTGTTCAAGCGGGGTGTTGCCGCTATTCTTTCCAGCGAGGTACTTAACCTGATTGCTTCAGTAAATATACTGCATTATAAAAGGACAGCCTTTTCTTGTGGGCTAAGCAGTTCCGCCTATCAGTTAAGCTAAACAGTGCAATATTTAAATCATCCGTTAATCTTAAACTCGTGATGTCGTGTATACTAGATGTTTTTGAGATTGTATCGTTCCCTTTGGAAACAGAAAGCACTTCGGTACAACTCGCGGTCCCACAGTTCCTTATGAAGACTGGACTAAACTGTTTGGCAGACTGTGCTACAGTTTGTGGTGTGGCTGTGCAGGTGTGTGTGTGTGTGTGTGTACTCTGTGTGTACTGCGTGTGTGTCTCTGTGTGTGTGTGTGTACTTTGTGTGTGTGTGTGTGTCGAAGCAGGATGTAAGTGGCTTTTCTTGGAAAAGGTGCAGGCACAGGTGTGTGTCTTGTTGCTTAAGCCGCGCTCGCAGATCTGAGCCACGAGGCATTGTGGAAGAACACGATTCAGGATTCAGGCGAGATATCAGATTGTCCCGGCTGGTAAAAATACTCCTAACCATAACATAACAGTCTTTTGGCACACTTTTATGTCAGACCAGGAAGAATCTCACCACTTCCGTGTAGAAAGCTTGTTCATGTCAATTGTGCTATGCTGTCACAAGGTCTACAAGCCTGGGCACATAAGTCCTGCCTTGAAGGTATATACACTTAATATTGTGTGTTGATTTCACTAATATTGTGTAATGTCATGTGAACCGATACATGTGAAAGATATACAGCTCTCTCCTTGCTCCCTGGTTGGCAAGACATCCAAGCCAAAGCCAAAAAAAACAAATCACAAGTTTTTAGACTCATGTCACAGCTCATGGATGTATATTTGTATATGTATAACACACTTACACACACACGCACGCGCGCGCACAGGCACACGCGCATAGGCACATGCACATTCACACAAACACAGACATTCTCATGTACACACAAACGTGCGTGCATCCACACACACACACACACATTCACACACATACACATAAACATTTGCACAAACACTGACATTCTGACAGGGAAACGGAATTGCGCACACAGACATACACACACACACACACACACACACACACACAAGCACACACGCAAGCAAATCTGGCCTTACTTATCCAGTGTCTTGGCTAGGCCCATTTATAACCTCACCTCCTCAGTAGAGGGGACGGGGTTTGTGGGTAAAAGCATCGAGCAGTCCCCTCTTCCTGCTAATGGCCCCCGAGGCTGGGATGCCATCATCGCTAAGAAACGGGAGGAACAGCGGGCTAAGGTCCACCGCACTTATCTCTGGTAACAGGGGTCAGCTCCAGGGCACGTGGCAGCAGTCGTGTGGGTTTGTGTGACGTGTGGTAAAGTGCAGGAGGTGCGTTACAGAGACACAACTCACAATCTCACTTAACCCTGTGAGGGCCAGGGCACGTCGGGGGAAGGGTCTGGAGCTCAGTCGCAGTCTTCATAAGTCGAGGGCTGGCAGTGTAGTGTAATGGTTAGGGAGCTGGGCTTGTAACTCAGAGGTTGCAGGTTCAATTCCCAGGTGGGGGCACTGCCGTTGTACCCTTGAGCTAAAGGCACTTAACCTGAATTGCTTCAGTGAAAATATCCAGCTGTATAAATGGATCGCATGTAAAGAAATGTAAACTGCATGAGTCACTCTGGATAAGAGCATCTGCTAAATGCCTAAAATGTAAATGTAAAAGGTGAGGATGTGACACCATAGAAGATATAATTGGCCATTAAGAGCAATCAAATAGAGGTTTTTAACAGTGCCGCACATGCTCTCTAACAGTGGTCCTGGTGTAGTTCTCCGCCTCTCTCTGTTCCTCAGGTGCGTTGGGGACCTGCGGTGTGCTCTTGTGTGACAGCAGCAGGAGTGGGGAGAGACGGCACAGGCAGGGGGGGGGGGGCACGGTGCTGCTCTGAGTCACGGCGACTGGGGCCGACATAATCCGCCGGACGGATTTCCCGTCTGCCCAAGCCTCGGTTAAGTGACCGTCCTCCCGTTTCGGGGCAGTTAACCTACATGCCCCTCTTAAGCCGGCGCCTGAGAGCCTGGAAAGACGCCTAATCAGAGACGTGCCCGTATCCAATGAGGTAACCACGACAGTCGGCACGGCGACAGTTGGCTCCGGCATCCCCCTGGGGCGGAGGCCAGGCCAAACGCTCGCAGAGCGATGGATCGCGCGACCTAATTCCGTGCGTTCTGCGGGCTCGCGCGCCGACTAACAGGATATTACAGATGGTTTAAGCAGCTGAAACGTTACGGCCTGCTTAGCGAGCCGTGCAGGATTTGGCGATTGCACCGGGGTACAGACGGGAGTCAGGGGATTTGTAAACGGGAGGTGTGGCGCGCGGGGCTCTCGCATTACGGACGGAGCGCTTCTGAAGGGACTCTTTCGAGAGCGGCGCTCGCGTCGACCAATCACGGGACAGTCGTGATCGCCCTTTGGCCCTGGACAGAGTGAGTTTCGAAATTGCGTAAGCGGAGGAATAGGCGTGGAAATTCCCAGCGGATAAACTGCGCTACGGCGCAGTGGAGGAAGTGAAAATGACGCTGCTAATTGCTTCCCCCCATTTTCTCTGTTTTAATTGGTCCTGGTTTGTGGTGTAACGGGGGGGAAAACCCACATCCTGTGCTGGGAGTGTTTGCACAGGAGTGTTGACACACGAGGCACACGCTGCCGCGCAGGACGCCAGGAGAGTAGAGATTATTATGTCTCTGGTTAAGTAGCGCAGGGCTTGGAGTCGGGAGCTGTTACGGGCTGTTTTGTGCGTGCTCTTCATTCGAGCGGTTTGATCCTCATCGATCCTCGCTGGTGCCGTGCGATAAAACAGATGATCAGACCACAGACCCCCTTATCCTCAGCACGAGCTCACGGTCTCTCTGCCAACGAGTTCCTCATTGCCGTCATCTTGTTCTGTTTGGATTGCCGATGGCTGCTAAATACCCCAAGTAGCAGTGTTTCGTACACAACAGCTACATTCTGCAGCGATAATATTTCCAGGCTGCAGTATGTAGCTGTTGCTGCTCCTACATTTTAATAAGGAAAGGGAGGTTTGATTTATTGACATTTTATAGCCATTTTTATGGGCAATTCTGAATGTACGGCAATGCACATTTGACCTTGTCGCCCAGGGAAGGAGGGCTTTAGTCAGAATGGTGTTCACACCTCATTGCTTAATGGCGCCCCCTCTGGTCAATCGGGCATCTGCAGGCTGCCTGCGTCAGCTGCATAAGTGGCACAATGGCTACGCGGCTCAACTGGTGGACTGCAGAGTTAGAAGAAGCAGCGATTGACTGCACACGTCTCAGATGCGTCTGCGAATGATAGTGTCCAGAATCGATGGCGGGCATCGCGGCGATACGAGGCTCTACCTCAGGCCTCAATTACCCGATTGGGTTTGACGTAATCACTCGCGGGCCTTATCTGTTGCGTTTGCAAAGCTCTGAGCGACCTTGAAGACGCAGCTGAACCAGCATCACTGCGCCTCCCTGCCAGCAGAGCAGAAAAACGTGCCCGGCCGATGTTGTCGGAAACGACATGACAGTCCGTCTCACGGGCCACGGAGCGGAGGCCGGAGGCAGGAGGAAATCCAGGACCACTCTCCCGCAAAGTGGAACAGCCCAACACACAACCCTGATCTGATTATTTATGTTTTCTGAGGAGCGGAGTGATTTATTTGCACCCGCCCTGCGAGGTAATCGAATTGAGGCCGGTCTGCTGGCAGCGACAACGCCTCTCCCTCCGCAGCGGATCGATAGCGTTCAGAGAGTTCCCGTCACGCGGTCGGCTCCTCCACATTTCCGACACGAGCGAGGACCGAAAAATAGCCTCGTCAAAGCCCTGCCCGGGACTGGACGCGTGGGTCTGCCTGTGCGCCTGGGACAGAGCGTTAGTCATCGCCGGGCTCAAAATGTAGCTCACACAGATGGGGTTTCTCTATGCAGTTTACTTTCAGGTAACTGAGACACCTCGAGTGTCGAGTTTAGCCACCGTATCCCCTTTCTCACAGACCCCGGCCGAGCTCCGAGCCTTACGGCAAAGCCTTCCTCCGAGCCACACGGTGACGGCCGAGGCCCTGCAGGCAAGACCCGGCTCCTGCCGAAAACATGAACCCGTCGATGATTTCTGAGCGTTGTTTAACTGAGCTCGAATTCTGCAAAGAACAGAGCCTCCCACTCGTTTTTATAGGGAGCTGTGGCGTCACCACAAGGAAAGGCAACGTTAGTTAGCCTCTGCGTTTCTCCACTTCGCGGCCGAAAGCGGGGCACTTCAAAAATTCCATGTCCACGTGCGGCCGGGCAAACAATCCCCAGTTGTAGGATCCAGCCTGGAGTATTTCAGACTTTGTGTTGGTCTTGTGTTGTGCGTATGAACGTGCCAAAGTCCTGTGTAAAGAACGAATGATGTTGTTAGCAAAGGGCCTTGTGTTGGCCCAGGCTCTTACAGGTTATCATTTTGTAGATAAGCATATCATACTTATATGATATGTATGTTAACCTCCCCTCCACACACACACACACACACACACACACACACCACTGGTCCAAGGGAGATTGAACAGGGACCAACTGGTCCTGGAAAGCCACAGGGTCTGCTGGTCTTTGCTTTCACCTGAAAATCAGCAATCAATTTAGACCCATGAAAACAGGTGAGGTGGGTGTAACCAACTACTTTTATTTGATCAACTAAGTGCTGAGTAACCAGGAAAACCACCACACCCTGCAGTGCTCCAGGACCAGGGCTGGCTCCCCTGGAACTGTGTAGAGATAGTCCTTTTCTGTAGTAGACCTCCTCTTATTTACCTATATGAATGCACTTCATTTGGTAAGTCACTCTGGACAAGAATGGCCGCTAAATTAATTGCATGTAACGTAGAGAGACGTTTTGGCCAGCCGCCCAGCGGTCTGTCAGGCTGTGCCCACCCGAAAAAGACCCAGGCTCGACTGGAGGCAAGGCCGGGTGGCCCGTCGGACCGAGGTCCGAAGCCTGCGAGGGTTTGACATCACGGGCCTCTCGTTCTGTGCGCAATCACCCGAGATCCTTATTAGGCCTGAAATTAAAGCGGGCTGCATTTTTTCCGCACAAACCACAAGTGGGGAAAATTAGACGAGGGCCCCCACCTAGAACGAGGGCGCTTGCATTCCATTCGCCGGAGGGGGAATATAAATAAACCCAAAAGGGATCCTTTGAAAGATACATCTTATCGTGCTTTCCAGTCGGTTTGTTTCCCTTTCTGTCCAAGTCGATTTGAGCTGATGGGCAGCGTCTCCCGTTTCACTGCGGCGGTGGGATTTTCCTGCGGACCGTAACCGGAACGCTCCGGGCCTGGGAGCGCGACTCGCGCACTTGAGTCAGAGGGGCCTCGCGGCGCTTTGAAATCCGCCGGGATCCCGTTTTATCACCGCTACAGCTGTCGGCGTGGGCGAGGATTTCCCTTTTTGATCCCGACATCAAAATGAGCTTTTTTTTTCTCCCCCTTTTTGAAAAAGACATTGGCGCACTTTGCCCTTTCCGTAGCGATGATGTAGCACATCTTACACCCTGTGAAACGCACTCTGCCTCACACATGTGGGGGACAATAAAGAGATGGGATATGTTTCCAAAATATCACTGCTTTGAACGAGCTCATCGCTAATCCACCACAGTCTGTGCTCACCGGCTGTCACATGATTTTCCCCAAGATGGTAAAAAAAACAAGGATTTCTCCTCCTCTTCTTTTGTTGCAACATCCCACAGAATGTACTGACATAATGAGGATGGCATTGCATCTAGGAGCAATAGTCCCAAACCGTGAAACAAAACAAGGCACAAATATAGCCGAATATGGGCTCGGGATGCTGTGATTAGCCTGTTTCAGGCACAGCAATTCCACCGATCTCATATCCTAAAATAATGTTTATGCAACGCCTGATTGAAGCTTTCTCTATGTCCCAAAAACCCTCCTTACAGCATTAGTGAAGTCTCATTCAGGATGGTACGGTTGAGCTAGGCTGAGTCTGCTCCCTCTTCAGTTTACGTTTTGGGGAGAGCTGCGCTAATCCCAAGAGCGCACGCTGGTCTTTAAAAAAATAACTGAAATAAAAAATGGCCACCCTTTTGTTGTTTGGCCCCTTTCTTCTGTGCTGTGTTGCTTGCTTCACTCGTCAATAAGCTGTGAAGAGGCGTATTCATTTGGCATTGTCATTGTTAGCCTGTGCAATCTTACTTTGCCAATGAGAGCGACTGACCATTTCAGAGTCCAAATTTTGGGAGAAAATAGTTGTTAAGAAAACAAAATGGCGAAATGAACACAGCCGAGACTGAAAGAGAAAGAGGCGGGAGGGAGGGCGCAGGGCTGAACCATGTTTCTGCTCTATCCATTGTCTTGGCTTTTTCATTAGTTTTTGTTGTTGTTTTTTTGTGCGGTCTGACCGCAATAGTAGGTCAGCAGGACGAGCTGATTCCATCGAGAGCCAACCCCCAAAAAGGGTGTTTTTACAGTAAAACACAGTGCAAAACAAGCCGTCAAGTTCCCTCGAGGCCATTTCTGTTCTTCTTTACGCTGCGGTGCCCAGATTAAGCGGGGCAGGCTGGAGAAGGCACAATCAGTCTGCAGGGGTGTAGGAGCTCCAATCTGTCAAATGACTCGGAAGGTTCCAGAACATTTTGCATTTACATTACATTACATTACAGGCATTTAGCAGACGCTTTTATCCAGAGCGACTTACACAGTTTACATTTTTTATTAACATACAATCCATTTATACAGCTGGATATTTTACTGAAGCAATTTAGGTTAAGTGCCTTGCTCAAGGGTACAACGGCAGATGTGTCCCACCTGGGAATTGAACCAGCGACTTCTGAGTTACAAGTCCAGTTCCCTAACCATTATACTACATGCCGCCCTTTCACCTTTACATGCCCTACCTTTCACCGTTGACCTGGAGGCCTCCCCCCCGATCGCCCTGCTCTTAGCTCAGACCCAGCAAGCCATGCCGCTAACAGAGAGAGGGAAGGCAAGCGATTTAGAGGACTGCGGCAAGCGGACGATACGTTCCGGGCCCTCGGGGGGGGGGGGTACATATGCCGGTTCGCTCTCTCCATCTGCTCCAGGCTCCGCCCCACCTCCACCACCACCTCCTCCCCCAACACCTATAGTAGCTCAGCTGCTCCTCCATCTGTTCCCCTCGTGGAATTCAGGACTTGATTTCCCTCTCAGCCTCCAGACCACCACAGCACGACAGTGGGTCTCGGTGTCAGCGCCGGCCCCTTGTCTGATCGTACGCCCGCTCCTCGTCTAATCGTACGCCTGCTCCTTGTCTAATCGTACGCCTGCTCCTTGTCTAATCGTACGCCTGCTCCTTGTCTAATCGTACGCCTGCTCCTTGTCTAATCGTACGCCTGCTCCTTGTCTGATCGTACGCCTGCTCCTTGTCTAATCGTACGCCTGCTCCTTGTCTGATCGTACGCCTGCTCCTTGTCTGATCGTACGCCTGCTCCTTGTCTAATCGTACGCCTGCTCCTTGTCTAATCGTACGCCTGCTCCTTGTCTGATCGTACGCCTGCTCCTTGTCTAATCGTACGCCTGCTCCTTGTCTGATCGTACGCCTGCTCCTTGTCTAATCGTACGCCTGCTCCTTGTCTGATCGTACGCCTGCTCCTTGTCTGATCGTACGCCTGCTCCTTGTCTGATCGTCGCCTGCTCCTTGTCTAATCGTACGCCTGCTCCTTGTCTAATCGTACGCCTGCTCCTTGTCTGATCGTACGCCTGCTCCTTGTCTAATCGTACGCCTGCTCCTTGTCTGATCGTACGCCTGCTCCTTGTCTAATCGTCACGCCTGCTCCTTGTCTAATCGTACGCCTGCTCCTTGTCTAATCGTACGCCTGCTCCTTGTCTAATCGTACGCCTGCTCCTTGTCTGATCGTCGCCTGCTCCTTGTCTAATCGTACGCCTGCTCCTTGTCTGATCGTACGCCTGCTCCTTGTCTAATCGTACGCCTGCTCCTTGTCTGATCGTACGCCTGCTCCTTGTCTAATCGTACGCCTGCTCCTTGTCTGATCGTACGCCTGCTCCTTGTCTGATCGTACGCCTGCTCCTTGTCTAATCGTACGCCTGCTCCTTGTCTAATCGTACGCCTGCTCCTTGTCTAATCGTACGCCTGCTCCTTGTCTGATCGTACGCCTGCTCCTTGTCTAATCGTACGCCTGCTCCTTGTCTAATCGTACGCCCGCTCCTTGTCTAATCGTACGCCTGCTCCTTGTCTGATCGTACGCGTGCCCCTTGTCTAATCGTACGCCCGCTCGTTCAGAGCACAGTGTCTCAGGTCATCCTCGTTTCCTCGAACCCTTCTGCCGGTTTGGGGCGCCCCCGTCGCGTTCGTAAGGGCCGTCCCATCGCCGCACCGTCCTCTGTCAGTTCGGGAGGCGCGCGTGCGCTGTCCTCTGAGGCGCGAGGCCGCCGCGTCTGTTCACCCTGCGGTCAGCGCGTCGGAGGACACGTCACGCGTCGCGCAGACTGCAGGCACCCGGTTAACCGGAAGAGTCGCGTCACTCTCGCGCGTCGGGGCGAGGGCGGTCCCACCGGCGTGCCTGCCTGGGTGACGCTGCGGCCAGCCGTGCGCTGCCCTGGGGGGCCGCTGGCCGCAGTCAGCACTAGCCCTGTCAGCACTCGGTGTCTCAATGCTGACCTCACGCTGGCTCGACCGCCTGCATCATCTCAGATCACAGTCATGCTCCTGGACCGTCATGGGCTTAGCGTTGGACACCGTGGTCCCGACTGGATGTAGCGCTGCTGCGCCGCAGAGCCGAAAGGCAGACAGCACGCGCCCTCTCTCACCCCCCCTTCCTCCTCCTCTCTCACCCCCCCCTCCCTCCCTCCTCTCTCTGTCTCCGTACGCCGTGTCTCCGAAGAGATGCGCTCGTTTTTTCCACGCCTCGGGGTACAGCGTGGTGTCAAATTCAGACGCACTTCGTTAAAATATGCAAGGCTACATTCGGTCATAGGTGGAGGAGGAGTCCCTGCTGGCTGCGTCTCTGTGTGATCCGTGTGGTTAATTTGTGTGCGTCCTTGAGAGAGAGAGAGAGAGAGGGGGGGCGGGGGGATGGAGGGGAGGATTCTTAAGACATAATCATAAGGGAGAGGAAACACTGACGTGACAGGAATAGCGTAGGGACGAAAGAGGAACGAGTGTCATCACTTAATCGAACTTTGGCCCTCGGAGGCAGGAAGCCATTCCTCCCTTCAGCCCGACAGCAGAGACGTGAATGAATAGACCTGAGCTCTCGGGCTGCTTATTCTCTGCACTTCATATCCTTTCAAACAAGTTCAAGTCCCTACACTGACACCTACAGTGGTCATAAAAAGTATTCACACCCCCTGGAGGTGTGCAAAGCTGCTAGACACTTACCGAAATAGACTCATAGCTGTGACTGCAGCTAAAGGTGTTATTACCAAGTATTAAGTCGGGGGGGGGGATACTTATGGAATCAATTATCTGTTTTTTTATTTGTCATTCATTAAGAAAAAGCTTTGTTGAAAAAGAGTTGTTGTTTTTTATTTGACATTATATCGTATTTTGTGTTGATGAGTGACAAGAAAGTCCAATTACATCCATTCTGATTCCACAAAGTAAGAAAATAAAACGTGAAAAATCTGTCCAATTAGCTTGAGAGGTCACCCTGTGACACAGTGAGCCTGGGATAAGAACGAAACCCTGTACCCGGTGCACGGAGCTGAGAGTACTCTACCGACAGACCTGGGCTAGAACCCCATCCCCCATTCACACAGCAGCCCCCCCCGAGGTTCGGTTCTAATCCTGGAGACGTGCGCAAGTCCCGCGGTGAGCCTCCTCGGCAGGTTGAGCAGAGGCGAGTTATTTACGGCCGTTTTTACGCTGCCGTTGTCCCGATGCGCGTGACACATCGATGGCACGGCTCCAGCAGTCGAACAACATCCCACGGCTTTGAACGAAGAGGTATTTTCTTTTGATGTCTTATCTTATCTTTTAAATTACCCCTGCAACAAAAGGTATTGCCTTGTTTTATAACCCACACACATTCTGTTGCCTTTTTTGAAGTGATCAGAAACTAGACAAGATGTCAGTTCCGAGACTTAGCAAGAGCGTGTTTTTCTTTTCAATCGTTTGCCCTCATTTTGATTTGCCTAGAAAAGGACTGCGATCACTCGGAGGCAGCAGCAGCAGCCAGCGGGCTGCCCGTGTTTTGGATCTGGAGTGATTGCTACAGACCGAAAGACAAGAGGCCTGGCACAGAAATGCAATCTGTCTTTGTGTTTCGCGTCCTTGTGCAGCCGCGTTGATGTCACTTCTTACAGCTGCTGTAAAACGTGAAGATAAGCGATTGCGAGCGGCCGATTACTGCGTATCAGAGAGACGTCGTCCATCTTGCACACTGAAGGCGGTTGTGTGAGCAAATACAACTCGGGGAAGGTGGGCCGTTAGGGTGAATAAAGGTGACCGTTGGCTGTGTGTTATTTCTTTATAAGTAATGATCGTAAAACCATTGCCTCGTGGTGCTGAACACTGTCTCAGGGGTGTGCTTTTCAATATTTATTGACCTTATTGACCAGATGACAACAAGAAAAACAAATAAATAACAAAAACAAGAGTTATTTCAAACCGCGGTTACACTACTTATTTATTTATTTAGCAGACGCGACTTTTCCAGTGTGACTTGCATAACCCACATGTAAAAACGAATATAAATATTTAAAAATATTTTTATATAAAAACAAAGTATTTAATAAAGTTTACTAAATATTCAGCTGCATGAAAAGATTTCTATACATCTGGATATTTCGTAAACTTCATTAAACACTTAATGTTTTAAATAAATCAGTGTAAACAGCAGTGCTATGCCTGGGAACCCACACCCTTCTGGTTCCTTAACTATTAAAGCCACACTACCCTACCCTACCCTACCCCTACTACTGTTCTGTGTGGCTCAGTAGGTAGAGCATGGCGTTGGCAACACTTAGGTTGTGGGTTCGATTCCCATTGGGACATATACTGAAAAAATGTATACATTCATTACTGTAAGTCGCTTTGGATAAAAGCGTCTGCTAAATGGCATATATTATGGGGCGGCAGTGTTGGCATAATGGTTAAGAAACTGGGCTTGTAACGCAAAGGTTGTAGGTTTGAGCCCAGGTGGGGCACTGCCGTTGTACCCTTGAGCAAATTACTTAACCTGAATTGCTTCAGTAAATATCCAGCTGTATAAATGGATTGTATGTAAAGGAATGTGAAACTGTAAGTCGCTCTGGATAAGAGCATCTGCTAAATGCCTGTAATGTAATGTAATGTAATGTACCCCCTGGTAACTGCTTGATAATGCAAGAGGAAGGGCGGATTCCTCTGCCATGCACCGGTGCTATTGGCGTGTAACCATTCTTCATCACCTGAGGTTATGGAATATGCCTGACTCTGGAGATTGTTTTGTTCGTGTGTCATTGTTTTTTTTTTTACACACACCATTGTTCAAAACCTGCCCAGAAACCCTGGGGCGTGTTGCCGTCTCTGATCTCCGAGCTGATGTCGACCCACGGTCTCGATTCTTGAGCAACCTTTAATTGAGGGGGAAGGAAACGAACGGTGGTGCAGTGGATATGCACAGCAAGAAGGTCTCGGGTGGTTGTAGATTTGACGATCCAAAGACATGCGTTAGGCTAATTGGAGAGTCTAAATTGCCCGTAGGTAGTGTGTGAGTGAATGGTGTGTGTGCCCTGTGATGGATTGACCTGTCCAGGGTGTATTCCTGCCTCTCGCCCGGAACGCATGTGGGATAGGCTCCAGCCCCCGCATCTGTAATGGATGGATGGATGGATGGATGGAAACGCAACGCCGTGGTTGTAGATTTGACGATGCGCGCATGAGAGTGTGTTCGAGAGAGATCGCGTGTCTGCGCATCTGTAATGGTGTGTGGGTGCATGATTGCGAGGGAAGGGCAAGGGTGTTTGTGTGTGTGTATGTGTGCGTGTGTGTGTGTGTGTGTGTGTGCGTGTGTGTGTGTGTGTGTGTGTTTGCATATGTACACAGACCTTCTCCCGTCTCTGCCCAGGCAGGGTCACATATTTGTAGCAGTACCAGTACAAAGTACCAGGTTATTACTTCATATCCACATTGTAAGATAGTCGGTCATTGAGCTGTGCTGCTCTCACTGGCAGGGCTGGGAATGGACGTTGTGTCGAGCCGGGGCAGAGTGTGAGCAGCAGATAAAGACTCTGCTTGTAACTGACCCTCATGCTGACGCTGACAATGACTGTCTTATTTGTCCGTGTGCTTAGTCATATTTCAAATGCAAATGCTTGCTTTTATCTTTCTCTAACACTAACAAGACAAAGGTTTCAGTGTTCTGTTTACGAATTAAACTATTTCGCGTAGTCTTGGCAGCACCTAAAGGTTGCACACCCGGACACGCGCATGCAAACGTGCACACACAGACACACACGTCATACACGAATACTTCTCTTTTCTCTATTTCTGTATTTTTCACAAAAATAGATTGCGTAAGAAACTGCGGTAAAAAAGATTCTTACCAGACACCTTCAAACAACAGAGACCTGTATCACATCCATTTTTTTAATGTTCTTTCTTTCAGTGTTTAAGGTTGTTCAGACTTTTAACTGAATTACCCTTCTGGGTAATTGGATTGGCTCGTCTAATTGAAACAGTTTTCATAAAGAGATTTGAAACTGAGCAGTTGGAAAACGATCCCCTTTTGTAAAACATGACATGATGGATTCGCAAAGGAAACACACAGTTACACACAGACCTTTCAGATTTATCAAGGCAAAAAAACCTTTGGAGATAACTGTAGATGTTTGTGTTCTTTGGTGTTTGGTGCACTCCTGCGATACTGATAGCTAGTGTGTGTCTTGGAGGGCTAACGCCAGTTTCTCTCCTGAAAACAGACACATGCTATGACAGACGTCTTCTGTGCTAGGGGTGGCCCTGGACATGTGGCGCAGGGGCTACGGGTTCAAATCCCAGGAGGTGCTTTGCTGCCTGTGATTGAAATGCTGTATTGTTTCCGTTCCAGACAGACTGACTGTAGATATAGCAGCACTACCAATAGAACCACAAACAAAATAACATTTTTGTTCATTCATAAAAATAAAAATAAAGTATTCATTTAACTGTTACTTATTTGGAGAAACAACAGTATGTGGGAAATCCTGGGAGAGTTCTTGCGCACAGCTGTTTTTGTGTTTTTACTGTCACACCACACGCACATAAAAGGCCTCTTATTTCCTGTGAACGGCAGCCATTGTTGCTGCAATCAATAGCCCCATCTCCTCAGAGGAACTGAGCGCGGAGACAACAAGAACTACGCTGACAGCAGCCACCACTTCTGCTATCGCCGTTTACCCTTCTGTCACCGTGCTTCACACAGGACGCCTGAGTATCCGTGGACCCAGTCAAGAAACACCAGTTTACAGAGTCATACAGCAGGTTTATACTATACTAATATTATGATGTTGAATAATATATAAAGAATGCCGTAGTGCTTTTCTTGAAATATACTCTGACCTATAGCGCATTACTGGTGTGATGTTGTGGGTTTGCGTCACACACCACTGGTGTTATATTGAGGATTCAAACAGCCTAATCCATGGTTTTTTTTTTAACGTGTATTAGATTTAAAGCTTGCCATGATGTGTGCACTGTAATGTGATGGCTTAAATGTGTGCTGTATTACCATGGGGTTTATTCCATTTCAAGCAATTTATTGATCCTTTAGGGAAAGGTTTTCAGAACGGCTTTCCTGGTGGCCCCTTGCCGTCCGCCAGTTTATAAATTAATGAGTTGTAATGCTGTTTACTTCTGGCCGCTACTTTTGAATAGTACAGTACAGTTCCAAAATGTGTGTATATACTGTGCCTACATTCAGTGAATCAATCAATCAACGAAAACAAATTGCCAAAACAATGGTGAAGCATTGAAGACCAGCACAAGTTATATCATTGCGGCTGTTGTAAAGGCAAACAATGTCTGAGTCTGAGTGATCCTGGAACCGTCTGTTACACCAGGCTGAGCAACCGATTTTTTACAGATTCTGTACGTCATGATATGGTCAGCGTCAACGAACCAGAGCACTTTCTTACAGTTAAGTTAAGGCTAAAATGGATTGTGGTCAGAATTTGGCTCATGCTTATGGAACATATTCAGTTGAACGAGAGTTCAACTGAGCTGGAAATGTTGCTTGAATCTCTGTATAGGCTACTTTTTTATTTTTAGATAAATTTGGCGAGTTCAACTATCACCAAAGTTAAAAAGGGAAAAGCTATAATTCATTGTACTTGTGAGTCAAAGTTCCTGGCCTGTAGCTCTGCTCTTCTCTGTTCTTCTGTGCTTTCTGTGGTCTGGGCCCTGGCTTTGATCCAGCGTGTAGAACATTGGGGCTGTCCTGCGCTGTAACTAATGACTCTGTAGTTTACTCAGCGAAGCGCAGAATGGCTTTGTTTGCTAATGAAGGGGAGTTCTGACTTCATGTGTGGCTACGAAGCCAGTCTCACGGGCATGTTACGAACGCCCGAGGAGCAGGTTTGGGTTACGCTACATTTACATTTTACATTTACGTTACATTTTGAGCATTTGGCAGACGCTCTTATCCAGAGCGACTTACAAGATGCGCATTAATACACGGTAGGAACAATCGTAGTTTGCGCAAGAGATCAGTGCAGTAATACAGCGATAGACATCGTTGTTGGCAGCTGCATACCATACCTGTAACACTGGGAAGGAGAAAGGTTTTGTTTGTTTTAAATGAGGAGTAAGCAGGGATACGTATACAAAAAGTGTTGAACAAGTAGGCAGTGGTGATGACAATTGGCTAGATGTACGGAATTCAGTGGTAATGGAATCTGAAAGGGTGGGTTTTGAGTCTCTTGTGGATTAATCATGCTTTAGAGTGGGGTTTTTCCCCCTGTTGTAATCAGCATTACGCACATTCGAAAGATGTGCTTCTCGGCCTGCATCCAGTGGGCATATCTTTGTCCGTGTGATGTCGTGTAGTGCAGTCAGTGTGAGAAACTCAGATGAGATTAAATCAGTCCTGTCAACGTAAGAAATAAGTGACACATTTTCCCCCCAATTCGTAAGACCACATATGCGTATGTCATGTAAAATAATATGTGTGTGTGTGTGTGTGTATATTCTGCTCCCTTAACCTGCATTTTAGTGCTTCAGTGTGAAAGCAGGGGGTTGGTATGGCATTCTGGCCTTAAATGAACGTTCAGTCCAGACACCGTTAACAACACCGTCCAAAATCCAGCTTCGAGTCTGTGTCCGAGAGAAACGGTAACGTTTCACTTATTTCGGTCGTGTGGGTTCCACTCGGGTCCCCGAGTCTGTCTGATGTCGGGGAGCCTGTTACCCTTGCTTAAAGGGACTGCCCCGCCTATGAAAGGGGAGGGGGCTGTGGGGTGTGGATACGAGACAGGAAGTGACAACGCCCAGAGCTTCGACAAGGGCACCATTTTTATGGCCCGTTTTCCTGTTCGTTTAGTCATTTGTCTGGGACAAACTCCACAGCCAGCCCCAGTCAGACATCATTCAGTTTCTCTGTATCCTATTAATAACTGCACAGTACAGTAATGGGAATGGAAACCCACATTGTAAGCGGGAGCTCGGTCAGATTTCTGCACAAACAAAAAATGGATTTTCCCACTTCGTGTGCGTCATCCAGTGTCTTCCTTTTTCTGGACACCTCAGTAATCTCACTCACAGTAGCGCTTTAATGACCACTGTCCTTTATTTATCAACTGATATGTGTTTGTGCTTATGTATTTTGCTTACTTTTGTTTAAGCGGGTAGGTGGGTTGAGAGATTTCTCAATCGTAATGGCTCCACGGGAACGGGAACGCGGCCATGCTCATTTCAATGTTCCGTCACTGTGTTGTCAGCCCTCAGCACTCTGCCGCTCGCACACATTCGATGGCATTGTGCCCCGACGCTGTGAATAACAGGAAACAAGAAATGAAAAATGGCTTATTTATATGGCCTTGCCTTCATCCAGGCTGACTTACGGAGCGTTAGTCAACATAAGTGCTTGTCGCGCCTTTGAAACATCGTTTAAATTCTAAATTGGACAACTAAGGACAGAGTACAGCATTATTGTTATAATTAATTACCAGTTATAATTCACCCAAATGTGCAAAAGATTCTAATAAAAACTATCCGAATCAAATATGTGTTAAAAAAGTTGAGGCATCTGTTTAGTATCTGCTCCTAATACTGCTCCAGCACATGAAAGAATGCCAGGTTTATTGGACACATAGGCCACACACACCAGGCTTAGCAGTTTTAGTCCTTTTCTTTACTTCTCAGGCCTTTGGTGTTTCTAATCTAATCTTACCAAAACAATGCACTTGTAGTCCCTGTCCCACTACAAGTCATCGTCAGGAATTCCTCTGACCCAGCCCAAAAATATATACCTACTTCAGCATCAACTGGGTGAACACATGCCCCTAAAAGTTCCGTCGAAAAGTTCCGGAACGTTCACACGTCCTACACTCTAGAACCTCAGAGCGCAGTGCGTGCGCGGGGTCGGAGGTGTCAGGCCTATCGGCCCTGGATTCCTGACGGGAAGACTCTGTCCCTCGTAGATAGAGCGGGGCTGTGTGTGTCGTTTCTGACCTCCCCCTAGCTGCGGCGCGTATGTCACTGCGTTAGCGTGCGGCTCACTGCAAGCGGTTAATCGGTGTCAGGGGGTGGGGTTAATCATTGGGGGTGACGGCGTGGGACCGTCACAAAAACCCTCGCGCCGGTGACGCAGCGGGGACCCCGGGAGGAAGCGGACTCGTTTCCGCGGGTTATCTGCGTTTAAAAAAAATAATAATAGCGATGGGACGACGGGTCGGAGCGGATCGCTGGCTGCCCTGGCCGGGTTCTGGGAATGGCACGCTGACACACAGCTTGCCTGCGAGGGCCCGTCTCCTGTTTCCTGACTCCGGCTGACCCGCAACGCCCACTCAGTGCTCTTTCAACGTTGCGGCAACGTCGTTCCCCCTGCCAGAGTGTCACAACAAAGAGCAGAGGTGCAGGAGGCAGGAAATTGGCTACGAGGGGGCCATGATTGCATCATCGCGAGGGCGAAGCTCTTTGTTCAGATGGACCAGGTAGCGTGCTGCGTCTGCTCTTATCTGATTGGTTAATAAACATGTCAATGAGTGTGCCTGCGTAATGGACGTTTGACAGACACGGCTCCCTAACGTAACTCTTGTGCACTTTCGCATATTACCAGATCCACTGATACAGTTTTAGTTTTGACTGAGCAAATGCAAACCTTGTGACAAAGACAAAGTGCATCAATGTGAAACCCCTAAGTATATTATATCCATGTTAAAACCATGATGATCTTACCATCCTCACATTTGTGGTGAGGTGTTTAACTCTCCTCTGTAGCTGGGGTTTTACCTAACAGTCACATACCTAGAGTAATCGAAAAAGTATGATTTGCAGGGGACTCCTGGATGACATCGCAGGTTTCAAGCTTTCATTAGCTGGCCATGAGGGAGGTGCCAAGCGGGTTAAAGTCAGCCAGGGTTCATCATTGGGCTCCCAGGGTCACTGCAGAATTAGCTCCCCCCTCCCCCCCCCCCGATGCACCAGGCCACCACAGGCCAACCAGCTGCTGTTATTTGGGGATGCAGTTCTCCTCTGATCGGCGCTATCTCTGTTGTGTGGTCTGAAGTGTGTAAAGTAGGGTTCGGGTGTCAGAGCAGGGCCTGTGCGTCAGTTCTGCTGAGCGTTGTGTGGAAGTAGGGGGCACAATAGTCCCTTGAGACAATTTGCTATTTCCAAATTGGGGGGGGGGGGGGGGGGTAACTTTGGAAAAAAAACATATTCCCTTTAGGCAGCCTTTCCAATGCGCTGCAGAAAGATTCAGGGAGAGGTTTGTGAGGGTGTTGTGAAGGGCGTGCAGCGTGGTAACTGGGGGAAGGCTGCGGGTGCTGGCGTCTCTGTAATGGCGACACACGCCAGGAAGGGGGCAGCAGAGAGTCAGGAAGCTGGCCGCAGGCCGCGTCTACGCTACACTGCATCGCAGGCGTTGCTATGACGCCTCTGTCCGCCCCCGTTTTAGAGCATGTCTCTGTGTTCTTTGCGCGTGCGTGTCATTGGGATCGATGAGGCCGGACTATCGCCACTCCCATTGATGCAGACCGGGGGGGAGGGTGGGGGGAGCACTTCCCCCTTGGCCATGTGCCCCCGGTATGAGCCCCCCACACTGTCACAGCGCTGGCCTCTGTGTCTCTCCCAGTCTGCATCATTAGGATTCACACCCTCCCTCACGTAAGTGCGATGACTTATTTACACCACGTCTCGCCGCAGGGCTGGACGGAGATACATCACCGAGGCATGGGCAGACACACACACACTGCAGATACTCTGACTATTCCTGATGATAAACTAGATGCTCCATCAACCCCTGTTCCCCCATAAATATACACCTATGGGAGGGGGGCAGGGGGCGGGGGACTCAGAGGAGTCAGGACATCCTGGTCTGAGACGTATTACGGCGTAGTGGGCAGGAGACTGGGCATCTGCAACAGGTGGGCGTGTGTTCTAATCCCGGTGTGGTCTTGACACCGTAAAGAACGTCACTTTAAATGGATACTCGGAGTGGTGCTTCGTTCAGGATTGTGGTTTCCGCCAAGCAGAAAAAAACATGATTCAAACAGCACAACAACATTGGCTAACGTCACATCTGGTGCTAAATGAAATCACACTTGGTTTGGTGTACTCTGAATTATCTCTGAATTCATGCATGATGATTCCGTTTTCAGTACAGCGATTTAGTTATCACTATAATTGAATGATTGCGGTGACACGTTGCGTAACGTTCGCACAACTGTTCTGGAAACATTTCGGCATTTCGGCAGCGTTGAGGAGGCGTCGGCGTTTGTTTCGTCGCCCTCGGACCTGTCACGGATTTCGATTCACACCTCATCTCGCGGAGCGGCAGTTGAGCCTCCCTCCTGCCCCCGTACCTAAGTGTGGGCGCGCTGACAGGAAAAAGGTTGCGCGGTTTGACTCGCAACAGGAAAGCCGAGGTGAAACGGTCACGCTGTCCAGAGTTTAACGCAAACCGCGAACACCGCCGAAATATTGTGCACCTCACCTCACCTCCAGCTGGGGCCAGGACCGTGGGCTGATTTTTTTTCATACAGTATTTGTTTTTTGCGCTTTTACTTGACAAATCTGCCGTTGCATTTTTGTGAGTTGGCTGTAAAAACGATCGGTCTCTTTCTCGCAGTGACTCGAAGGTCACGTGTGGGATGAGCGATATGAGAATATTGAATGATTTTTTTTTTTTTTTTTTTTTTGGGTTAACTTGAACATGCTTTTCAGCCGTAAATTTCAGATAGGCTACAAGACGGAATGATCTGGAGGTGTGCATCGATCACCAATCATGGCAGCGTGCTCTCCTCTTTGATCCTCCTTATCTCAGTAGCGGTTGATCATGCCGATTTCGGTACAGGTATTGAAACATCAAGTCATGGGGAGTTTGTATGTAATCGACAATGACTTTCCCCTATGGTGACACTGAGCTGAAATATATATAATTCTGAGAGGGATTCTACCGTTAAGAAAGCAACTTTATAATTCCTTTACGGATTCAATGAACGCTTCTCCATTTTTATTCAACACAGTGTGCAAACCTGTTCTTTGAACGATACGTCATCAGTACAATCTGGTTGGTCAGTAACACGACTGTTTAAGTCAGCACATATGCAAATAGCGTCAATAAGTGTGCACAATAGGACTGAAGCAAATGACTGAAAGTTTACAGCCCAGGGAACCAATAGCAAGATAAAAGAACAAAGCAATATTCTGAAACACAATGTTCTCGTTGTAATTCCATACATTACCTTAGTCTCTTACACAGATTGTATAGGAATTAAGCTTCCAGTGAAATCTCCGACACCCCTATTTTGGTGCATTGGAACATGCCTTTTCCTGTTGTGTTCAAAGCAAGTATACCCTTCCATTTCCTGGGGCGGGGGGTTAATTACTATGTCATTTTATGTCAGGAAGTGAGATAATGTCCAGCTTGCAACAACAGTGTTCTGACGTCACAATCGAGTCCAGTCTACACATTGACATTCCAATGAACACGAATGAGCTTGTCACTCACTGGCTGAGCAGATGTGCCTCGGTCTCCAGCCCCGCCCCTTCAACGTGGCTGATGATTGTGGCGGCCGGCCGTTGCATCAGGAACAGGAACAATAATAACTATTATTATTATTATTGTTATTATTTAATAAATAATAATAATACTCACTTAAAATATATAATGCACATTTCATTATAAGTAAATCTCAAAGTGCTATAAAAGCACAAAACAAAGAAAACAAACACAAAGATGCATAAAAACAAACACCAAGTTAAGAAAAGGCCTTGCTAGAAAGGAGGCTTTTTAGGCCTGATTTAAAAGCGCCCTATTATTTCATAATAACAATAATTATTAATAAACTTCTCTTGTACTGCTCTGACTCCTTTCTATGCACTGTTCCTATTCCTGTATTGGCAGCTCTCTGTTCCCTAAATGAAAATATTTTTCCCAACCCTGCTTTATATGTGTAGTATTAAAGCAGGATCATTCTTGGGGCTGTAGTTTGTAAATATTTGACGGGACCCAAGTGTACAATGTTTCAGGCAAGGACTGGGCATTAAAATATCTCATTACACGTCAAACGATAAAAGAATTTCAGTCCTCATAAATATGTATTATTGTGCTGCTACAGTGGAAGCGTGTTACTGCTGCATTATTGCTTTATAACAAATTGTAAAACTAAATGTGATGTAATGATGTAGAAAGAGGCGTGTGCTGTACTCACTGAAGGCAGAAAGGTTCGTGGAGCGCTGCTGTAAAGGGGCCTGTTTTAATACAACTCTTGGGCCACCTAGTGGCATGAAAATATGGTAGGAGAACACACACGTTGATAAGGCCTCTATCTGTCTTTCTCTCTCTTTGCATGCATGCGCACACATACACACACACACACACACAGACACACACATTGATAACTTGCCTCCATCTCTCTTTGTCTCACTCATGCACGCACACACACACACACACGCACGCACACACACACACACACACATTGATAACTTGCCTTTATCTCTCTCTCTCTCTCTCTTCTTTGTCTCACTCATGTACGCACACAGACATTGATAACTTGCCTCTATCTCTCTTTCTCTCCCCCTCTTTCTCTCTCTCTCTCTCTTTGTCTCACTCATGCACACACACATTGATAACTTGCACACACATTGATAACTCTCTCTTTGTCTCACTTTGTCTCACTCACATACACACACACACACACACATTTCTTTTAAACTGCTGAATTTCGAGCACCCTTTTCCAAATAGATTTTGGAAGTTATTTAGAGGTTGGGTTTTTCTTTAAGGGGGTGGGGGGTGTGTGTGGGGGGGTGGGGAAGGACGGATAAAACCTGATAATTGCTCCACATTACCATTTAAACATGAATCCAAGCCAGATGTCGAAGTCTCCTAAAGCCTCGTAGCAGAGGCCCCACAGAGACACGGGGACTGCATTCCCCCGCCCCGCTTCCGGAACCCTCTCCGCTGTGCGTCCCGCTGACCTGAGATCAGTGAGAGGACCCTGTGGCATGGTTCTGGGGGCGTGTCATGGCGGCACAGTGTGCAGAATGCTGGGGGCGTGTCCAGAGATGATCCGATCTCATTTACTACTCCTCTGACCTCCGGGAGTGTGGGCGTGACGGCCCTCCTCAGCCAATCAGAGAGGTCTCATTAGGTGAGCGTTGTTTGATGTTATCTCCCCAGTACTTACCTTTGCTGTTCCTGCTGATATTTAGTCAGAAGGAGTCCGAAAATGTAGCTATCCACATGTAGTTTTTCTGGCATTGGGATCTGATGTCTGATGCTTGCAAACTGGATCAGGACTTTTGTCATAGGCCTCAATCTTGGGGGCATCCAGTCCCACCCCTTACGGGACCTGGCTATTGCACACTCAAACAAGGTATTTTACCCCTTGGGGCAAGATCAAAGGGTGCCGGAAAACATGCCTTACGGAAATCATGCCTTGTAAAATGATGTGCATTGTGGGTAATCCTGCATAACACTATCCACCTTGAAAGCCCACACTACAAAGCCTAACGTGTTCATTACAGCCCCAGTGACAACTGTCACATCCCACCACCAACGTCCTGTGAGCACCGGGACTCAAAGTGGCATTTGTTGCCTCCCTCGGTTTGACGTCAAACCGGAGGAGGTGTGACAGGATCACTCCCTTCTTTGCCATCGCCCCGTTACCTTTCATCCGCCTCGTACGGCGGCCCCCCTGTGGAAGCTCGTTTCAACGAGCGGCGTTATTAACGGCATTTCTTTTTAAACTCGCTGTTGCGTTCGTCACTGTGAAGCGAGACTTTAAGCCCCGCGTTTTTCCCTCTTATTGATTCGTCGGTGCACTGTAACTGCTGCACAGACGAAAAACTGGTCACTGGTGCGAAACGAGATTCAGACTACTCGACCCCGTGCCTGATTATATGTTGCAGCTCTGCCAAGCATTGGAACGTATCGCGTGTCTCTCTTTGTTGGTGTGCGTTGCGTGACGAGGCGCTCTGCTTACAGCGCGTTGTTGTGACGACACCGTTCGGCCCAGACAGACGGATATAGCCCTCGCGGATCTATAAATAGCTTCACGCTAAGCAAAATTAGCAAGGCTATTATATTGAGCAGTGAGTCACTGGCTTCTTTTACCGCGATCGATTCATTTGGCCCTTTCGTTTGAACGCAGACGTTGCGAGGAGCGCAGCAGTGCAGCGATCTTTTTGACGAATCGGCGAGACAGTTTAATGAACGAAAACGCACTGAAAACGGCTCGGTCTTTGGCTTTGCTTAACGCAGGCCGTTTGCTTCAGCGCTAACACAATGCTCTCTGTCTGCGTGTGTGTGTGTGTGTGTGTGTGTGTGTGTGTGTGTGTGTGTGTGTGTGCGTGCGCGCTCGTGTCTCCGTGTGCTGGCACGCATATCCCGTCTGGCTTCGCTCCACGCTGAAACCTGACCGCGCTTTCAGGAGAAACCCGGACTGCGGCCCCCGTCCCACCACAGCAGATCAGATGGGCTATTTATATCCCGGACTGTGACGCAGCGCCGCAGTTCCCGGGGGGAGGTTTATTTAAGTGTACCGAAGGTCATGCCCAGCTCCCCTCATCCCCGAACGGGGGCCCCTTGGTCCCGCTAGCACTGGAACTCCCAGCTGCCTCTACACCAGGCCGGTCCCGACGCCTTCCCTTCACCCACGTCCTCATTGTTTTAGCGCACACAGACGGATAATCTGAATCACCATCATACAGTACACAATAGTCTGTATATAGCACACCGTACAGCGTCTGTTTCAGATCTCACAGTCACGGCCCTGTCGCAGCACAGTGTCAGGACTTGAGCATAGTTTAGCTCAATGACGTTGTTGGTACAAAAGGCTAAATGACGTTGGCTAAATGACGTACAAAAAGGCAGAGGAAAGGGGTTTGGTGTGAAACTCCTCACAGAGACAGTAATGGGGGATCTGGGCGAGGGGCAGTTTGTCTGCGCAGAATAGTGGCAGGACCAATCCGGTGGGACAGGGCTGTGGGATGGGTCACATGGGTTATGCGGGGGGGGGGGAGGAGGGGGAGCAACACAAGCACTCCACTTCCTGCTCCGACCCCAGGATTTCCTCTGTTCCCTGCGCAGAGGAGCCATTTTATCTCACGTCTCATTTACATGCACTCCTCTGATCTCCGGGAGCATGGGGCCTGGATGACTGCGGCCCTCTCCTCAGCCAATCAGAGAGATGCTGTCAGAGAGGAGACCACCACCCCCTCCCCCCCTCCCCCCTCTGTTGTTGTTTGGTTGATTCTCTCATGTGATCTGTGCCTCGCGGAGTTTTGAAAGCCTCGCCACCCTTCTCTCTTCCCTCAGACTCCGCCTCACTCCCCGTGGAATCATCCCGTGCTGGGTGGGCGTTCCCCGCCAGAGGGGCGGATCCCGGAAGATTAAGCATAAAGCTCCAGTCTATAAGTACATGCACTCACGCGCCTGTCAGACAGAAGCTTAGGACTGTGTTTTAAATTTGGTCAGTGCGGGCCCTAATCTGTGCTCACTTACAGTGGGCTGTGTTCTCTGGCCCATAACCTAATAACGTATTTTCTGTGTCAATTTAAATCAAGTACCATGCGCAAAGGCGCTGGTATTCCAGCTGGGGTTGGAACCCATAACCTTCAGAGCCAGATAAAGGCTTTCTAACCGTGACATCACATGTTGCCTAAAATAGCTGGATCCTCATGATGGACTGGGGTACCCTTGATCACAGGGCTGTATTACTGTTGTCATAAAAGCTTTGTACTGTAGATGGGTAATGTGCCCACACGTGGCAGGCCTTTTCTTATTGGTGCAGTGCCATGCTGTGTCATTTCCTGCTTCACTCTAAAGGCAGTAGTTTGAATTCAAGGTTTAAAGTGTGTAGTTACATCTCTTGCCCAGCAGATGGCTCAGTCACCACATTTGAAAAATATTTCACTTTCTCTCTTAAAGCTGTTCGAAAGACAGTAGCATCCATTGAAAAAAAGAAAAAATCACTAATGAAAGAGTAACTTGCTCACAATGAGCTAAATATTTGTGATAAACAAGGTAGATATCCATAAAAATTCTAATAAATAACTTCTGAGAAGACTCAAAAAATAACAGCACACTGAACATCAGCAAGTTGTCCACAAATTGTGAATTAGTGGTTGGAGCAAATCTAAGAAAAAACACATGACCCACAACAGTATTGCTCATTTCAATCACAGTGATGTCTGCCTGGGCCTTCCGCTAGCATTAGGTTTAGGTAGATCAGGTGACCTCTAATACAATTCAGCAGTCCCTTTCAGACCGAGGCAGTTTGCTTTAGCTTCCCATGGGAAATTTACCAAAATTGTTAAGTTAATTAACCTGCCACCTGTCTAAATCTTCCTGAGAAAGACGCCGGTAACTATTTTAGCCTACTTAGTCACTCGACACCTTCGCTCCGCTGAGCAGTTGCGAGGCGTTGGGAGTTAGAGGCTTGTATTTAGCGTTCACGGTAAACGCCAGAGGATGTGTCAGCGTGCCATCTGTTCTATTCATGTGCTCCCCTCTCACAAGGCTAGATCTGCAACTGGCATGGTGCGGGTGGTGGGGGGGAGATGACAACTCAGATGTAGAACACAACAGATCGGCTCTTTCTGAGTTGTGTAAAAACTCACCTGTCCAGATGTGTGGTCCTGGATGGACGTTCGGACATCTGCCCTAAAGCTATTACATGATTCGACGGTGCCCCTGTTGTTTTTTTTAACGGTGGCACTGTTCTAGACGCCCTATTTCTACGCCCGAGCGCCCACAGAAAGGAACAAGAGACGGCCACTGACGGGAACCTGCGGGTGGTGATGACTGGTGTTCGGGGGAGACCTTAGGCCGTGACTCAGGCCTGCAGAGTGCTCGTTCTCACTTCCTGGTGCTTTTGCTGTGGTTAATGATTATGTTTCTGAGGCGTGAGGGCACAGTTATGCACCAGATACCCCCCACCCCTGCACATCCGCTAACTTCTGATCGCTTACCTCACGTACAGCTTTGGTACTTGGCATTGGGATTTTTTTATTCTTTTTTATTATCACATTTTCAAGGACAGTAGGAAAGGGTGTGTGTATGTGTTTGTGGTTTTCTTTGGGGGGGTGCATTGTAAGTGTTTTCTTTTTTCAGCTTACAGATTCTCATAGTTATTGTAGTCGGTAGCCAATATGTGTCTTGCGTTCAATAATACACAGTCCTGAAAATTAAAACGTGAAAAAGGAGGAGGGAAGGAGGGATGGAACAGCAGGTTTGGAGTGAGCGCGACTACTGGCCTTTTTGCAAGGGCGCCTTTTCCCCGTCTGTATTTTTAACTTGTATGTATCGATGCGCTGGAAGATTACAGTGAAGTGAAACCACATGCAAATGAGCCGCAAACAGGACATTACTTTAGGTACCGTGCAGAGGAATACACCACACTCACGAGCAGAGGTAATAGGCCACTTCCATTTGAGAGTGTTCCATTTCAGTGTTAATAAATTACACATTTTGTATAGAATACAGTCCCGGCCAAAAGTTTTGTCGCATGAGTGGACAAAAGTGACAATTGCTAATTACCCAACTCTTAATTAGCTAATAAAGTTAGGAAACAACACAAATTAATCATAAGTGCCTAAAGTTTATTTAGATACCATCAAAACTAAAATTTCATAGATGCTTATAAGGTTTATTGCTTGATAATGATGAACAAGCCAGTTTCTACCTGGACAAAAGTCTTGTCGCAAATCAAATTATAATCAAGAAATTGTATCTTTCTCAAAAAGTAAATAAAATAACAAATGTAAAATCAGTCTAGTATTTCATCATGGACTATAAGTTAATAAATTCATATCTTGTATGGGTTCCTTTGGCCTGCAGAACAGTTGCCATCCGGTTTGGCAGAGAGTCGTAGAGCTTGTTGATGAAGTCATCGGGGATGGCATGGAAGGCCATCCCAAAGCTCCTCAAGTTCTTCGGCTTGATCCTCCAAGCTTCCTCCTATATTCTTCCACAGATATGCTCAATAATATTCATATCTGGAGGCTGTGCTGGCCATCCCTGAAGGACATTGATCTTCTTCCCCTGAGAAACTTCATAGTGGAACCTGAGGTATGGCAAGGAGCTCCATCCTGTTGAAAAATCTGACCCCTTTTGTAGTTGGGAATGTACTGGGAGGCAAGAATCTGTTGATATTTGGCACTGTCAATGTTACCATCCACCTTACAGATCTCCCTGGCACCTCCGTATTGGACGTAACCCCAAACCATAATCTTTCCACCTCCAAATTTGACTGTCTTCTGGGTGAACCGTGGGTCCAGACGGGCCCCAGAGGGTCATCGACAATATTGGCGGTGCTTGGGATGGAGCTCAACTGACGATTCATCTGAAAAATCTATTTTTCGCCACTTTTCTGCTGTCCACCCTTCCGTCAGGCTATGGGCCTTGGCGTACGCAACACGATTTCTTAGCTGTCTCTTGTTTAGTGCTGGTTTCTGGGCAGCAATACGACCGTGGAGACCATTGCGAGCAAGAAACCGACGTACAGTTCTTGACGAAACAGGCATTGCTGGCGTCCACTCCTCCTGGAGCTGTGAGGCGGTTGACATGGGGCTGGCTTTTGACAGTCGGACAAGCAAGCTGTCGTCAGATATGAATATTATTGAGCATATCTGGGGAAGAATGAAGGAGGAAGCTTGGAGGACCAAGCCGAAGAACTTGGAGGAGCTTTGGGATGCCTGCAAGGTGGCCTTCCATGCCATCCCCGACGACTTCATCAACAAGCTCTACGACTCTCTGCCAAACCGAATGGCAACTGTTCTGCAGGCCAAAGGAACCCATACAAGATATTAATTTCTTAACTTATAGTCCATGATGAAATACTAGACTGATTTTTCATTTGTTATTTTATTTACTTTTTGAGAAAGATCAAATTTTTTGATTATAATTTGATTTGCGACAAGACTTTTGTCCAGGTAGAAACTGGCTTGTTCATCATTATCAAGCAATAAACCTTATAAGCATCTATGAAATTTTTGTTTTGATGGTATCTAAATAAACTTTAGACACTTATGATTAATTTGTGTTGTTTCCTAACTTTATTAACTAATTAAGAGTTGGGTAATTAGCAATTGTCACCTTTGTCCACTCATGCGACAAAACTTTTGGCCAGGACTGTAGTCTTTAAATGATTGTTTTAATCTAAAGGAATACAATGGCTGTCAAAATGAAAGATGCTGCTGTTGATTAACTTAATGAAAGCTGTGTGCAGGGCCCTATCCCCTTACAGAACAGCTATAAAATCAGCACTCGCCAGAAGCCCTGGGTATCCTCTTACCCTTGTTCCCAAAGGCCAAGAGCTTTTTCGATTCGTCTAAAAGAAGTAAATCTTTAATCGTTCTGCTTTCTGAGTTTTGCGAGGTTGCGAGGGAAACACGAGACCTAACTCTCGCTACGGCCGTATTTGTTTACTATAGCAACAGAGGGCGACGGAAACAGATCTGACCGCGCCGATAAAGGAGACCTTCAGACGGACCAAAACAAATTATAACATAGAAACGCGTCGTATTGATTATGCGGTAATATGCATTGTTCTTGAGGTAACAAACCAGCCACAATAATTATTTTAAAAAACAGATCTGGGACATTCAACACGGCTGCGGTGGGGGGGATAATAACCACTACCCCCGGTCGAGAGGAATAAATATTGCGCTTCACATCAAACTAACGCGTCTCTCCATTAGCGGACTATTCAGCCCACGAGCCCAGGGAATAATTAAGCCCCGGCTATTTCAATTAAAAAGAGAACTTTAATTAGTGCCCCAGTAGTGTGTCGGAGGGTCTTGGTTACCGCGCTACACTCCATGGTAACGGACCAAGAACCCGCTTGCCTCCTTTTCTCTCAAGGTAGAGCAGCCAATTAATACCATATTTGGGAACACTTAGCCCAGGACAGTGGGGCTCGTGTGCGCACGTGTACGACAGCACGTGTTAATTAATATTCATACTAAGATTAATATTACACTAGGCTAATGACTGTGATGAGGTTTTTTTTTTTTTTTTTTTTTTGTTAATCGGAAAAGGGGGAAAATGAAAGCGCTAATAGGGCTCTAGCCAGCTCCCAAGTTGATATGTTTTTCAGAATTAAAATTCTAATTCAAGGCCTGGCTAAAACTAACTGATCCATAATGTAACAGCTTGAGGGCCTTGAAGTGGTAATACCGAGCCCCTGGATGGGCCCAGCAGGAGAGCGGTGGAGCGGCGCTGCCAGGCGCTTTTATCTGACGGCCGGGGAGAGGGCTGAAGTGACTGAAAACAATAAGGCCATTCTCAGTTCGGTTAAACAAGGGATGGGGGACGGGATGGACAATATTCAAATCCGTTCGCATGGGAAAGCCACGGTTATTGTTTTGACCCCCTCCTACCTACGCTATGAAACAGCATTGCACTTACTGCAGCAGAGGGTTACTAAAAAACACATTGAAAATGAGGAAACTCGCACAACGTCCCGTAATTGAGGCCCCCGACCCCAGGGTGTGTCGTTGTGTCTGAAAACGGGTCCATTACGTTACATTACAGGCATTTAGCAGACGCTCTTATCCAGAGCGACTTACAGTTTACATTTCTTTACAATCCATTTATACAGCTGGATATTAACTGAAGCAATTCAGGTTAAGTACCTTGCTCAAGGGTACAACGGCAGTGCCCCACCTGGGGATTGAACCTGCAACCTTAACGTTACAAGCCCAGTTCCCTAACCATTATACCACATTGCCTGCCTCATCCGCTTCGTGTGTCCTGAAAGGAGGAATTGCCACCCTGGAAATAGACACGTTTTAGGGCTCTAACAGAAAGTATAACTACCCACCGAAATGTCCTGTGTATGGATCTGGAAACGTAATGCTCAGCGGACAATAGGTTGCTCAGAGCCTGGACTGGTGGTGGCCAAGTGGTGCGGGTGTCCAACTGTCCATAGATGGTTCTATTCAGGGGCGGTACGAGGGGGTGGCTTAATGGGCTTAAGCCCCTATTATTTTTGTAATAACCAGACGATGTGTGACATTTTTCCTCCCTAGTTTTCTTCTGACTCTGTAATCAGAACCGTAATTTAGCCATTTCTGTTTGTTTCTGTGTAAACAATCTCACGCCAATCTGAAAGTTGGCAACTTATTCACCCCCCCACCCCTACAGGTGTGGGCTAAGCCCCGAATGTCTCCAGCCCCTAGCACCGCCCCTGGCTCTATTGCACGTAACGTGACGAGGAGGTTGAGTGATCTCTGTAAGAACCGACTAAACAAGGTGGGTTTTTTTCAAATGTGATTTTTCAGCGTGAAGATTCGTAGGAGTGTTTCTCCCTGCTCGGTGTGAAGGTGCTGAAGGGCTTTGCGTGGGGATTTCATGATGAGGCTCTGCTGCTGTTTTATTCATTCAGTGGTGTGTGTGTGTGGGGGGGGTCACGAGCCTGGGAAGGCGCTGGCTTTGTAATCACTTCCTGTGAGCGCCGAAGGTCCTCGATCCGGCACCTGCACCTCTCGATTGCTTTCGGTACAGTCTGCAAATTGGCGCTCTGTGGCGCAACCAACCGTCTCAGTTGTTTGCCGTGGAGTTTTCACTCTGCCTCTCGTCGAGGCTGAAAATGTACTTGAAACTTGTATGTGGAGGACAGCCACTTTGCGGCCTTTGGTGCCAATATACAGCGCAGGTGACTAGGGCTGGGTATCCTTACAACTTTGCTCGATTGAGAAGATTGAGATATATACATTTGATTTTTTTCCTGATTTTTTCCAGTTTTTCTTCCAATTTAGTGCCCAATTATACCCTCTATTTATTTCGATTTGATTTGCCCTCCCCACATGAATTCGCCACTCGTCTCTACGAGGCAAGCTAATTCTCTGAGGGCAGCAAACTCCGCTTCCTTTGAGATGGAATTCGCCCACCCACGTTCTGGAGTCACCCTTACGCCTTTCTCAGCGAACTCATGCCAGCTTTTCCCGCTCTTTTCATAAAGTCAGCACTCTGGGAAGGAGCTGGGACAAGAAGCGATGGACACTACCGCACGCTCAACGGAGACTACGACCCGGTCGAGTCGTTCGGTTCGGTTCTTTGGCGTGACCGTCTTCCTCGGGTTGTCAGGGCGTCAACGAGCCCAGATCTCTGCGGGCACGTTGGGCCAAATGAAAACGGGCGCTTGTGTGAACTTTCTGCGGAGTTGGGAGTCTCTTGGCTTGCGGCCAGTGGTGGACAAAGTAAAAATTGTACTTGAGTACATTTTTCAAGTATCTGTGCTTACTTAAGTGTTTCCATTTTTACTTTGACTTTCAACAACAAATATTCCCACCCAACATTGCAAGCAATGCAGGACTTACTTTTACTGGAGTAATATTTTTATCAGGGTAACTGTACTTTGACTCAAGTAAAGGGTTTGTATACTTCGTACACCGCTGCTTGGGGCTGTAACTCTCGGGAGGGTTGTGAGTCTGAACTAACATGTGGTCTGGCTGCTGTGCTATCAGTGAGAGGTCACAGGGCCTTCGTATCTCAGAAGGCGCAGAGCTGAGAAACGCCTCCGCTAGCTGCGTCGGAAGCAGAAGGAGCAGGCGGCAGCAGAAGCGCCAAACCTCACGGTCTCGTTTTCTTGACAGGAACTGCACGGTTGCAGCACCGCAGAGCGAGCGCTCCTTGATGCGCTCTCGCTGCGAGAAGCGTGGCGGGAGCCGCTCGGAAAGCACGCTCGCCGCTGCCTATAGGCCCGCTCGGCGACTGTCAGCGGGAACCCACCGTCTCAGCGTTCCAATGAGCTGCGAAACCTCCCAACTCTCATTCCTGCGCTGTCATCCCACTCCGCCTGGGTCTCTACCCTGCGCTCCCTCTGTGCCTGTATACAGTACTGCCTGTCAGTGTCTGCTCACAGCTCTGCTCGTGACTGTAAACGCACGTGACCCTATCTGGTCGTACAATCAGCCCAGTCGAGCTCAGTCAAGGTGTTGACCACAGGGCTAGATTGTAGGCCTGCAAATGTATTTTAAACGTATGCACTGTACTGTACTGTACTGTACTGTGTATTATTGCACTCAGAAGATATTCATTCTGTGCTGTGTCACGGCCCATGAGAATAATATCACATGAAATGCTGGTGCTTTCTTTTTTTTAGCAAAGAGAAACAACAGTTGTATAAATGGGCTAAACCTCCTTCTCCAGTAAAACGCATACAGTATATTTATCCGCTGATAAAAAAACATATATACAGTAACTCTTGACAAAGACACCTGTTCCACTAGTCACTTGAGACCTCATTTCATGGCAGTCACAGAAACTGACAGCCGCGTTGGTGGATCTCGGTGGTTAAACTGAAACAGCGTTTCGTCGAACTTCCTCGATCGTCTCCAGCGATAACAGCGTGACTCCATAACAGCGTCATTTGCACATGCAAACTGGGTGAATGCCATCTTTGTTTCTTTCTCTCCCAGAACTGTGTGAAACAGGTCTGCCTCCCAGCACGCTGAGGATTCTCCCAGCGCGTTGGTGTGGAGTCTATAAGTGTGCTACACTTAGAGTACTGTGTGCAGTTCTGGGCACCGCGCTACAAGAAAGATATAGAAGCTCTTGAAAAGGTTTAAAGGAGGGCAATGAAATTGGTACCTGGTATGAAATGTAAAAGTTATGAGGATAGGCTTAAGGCACTCAATCTATTTAAGCTTAGCAAAAGGAGACAGGATTTAGATTGAGGTTTTTAATTCCTAAAATTTAACAAAGTGAACTACCAAAGATTTTCTAAGATATATTCGATTAGCAGAGCAGGTGGAAATTAGTTAAAGGCAAATTCTGCACAGAGATTAGGAGGGTTTTTATAACACAGAGAGCTGTCAATGCCTGGAACAGCTTGCCAGGTCAGGTAGTAGAGGCAGAAACACTCGGGCTATTCAACGGCCCATTCTCGTCATCATGTATTCTTATGGTGAGCCTCTTGTCACTAACCAGAGCCGCGAGCCAACGGGCAACCGCAGACCGCAGCGCGTACCTTCGCCCCCTGGGGAGATGGAAACGAGGTCGCGCTACAGTCTCGGAAAGGCACGACCACGTCTGTCGCTAACCCACCTCAGAGCCCGGCGCTAAAGAAGGAGAAACTGGCCCCAGCGGGCAGCAGCTGGAGCGGTCAGCCCCGGGCAGCTGCTCTGCTGTCCATCTCAGGGTTTCCCTGCCAACGGGGCAGCTGCGAAGAGCTGTGCTCAAGGTCAGTAGGGGGTCGAGTGCGCCAGCGGTAGGTTCGCGCGCGGTCGATGGGAGTTCGGGGTCGGTGTTGTGGGCGTGGCCATCCCGGCGATCTGGCTCAGCGGGGCCCTTGGCGGCCCGATGTCCGGTGGAATGGGGGGGGCGATCCAACCAATCAAAGCCCACACATGTGGAGAGACAACCAATCAAAGCCCACACATGTGGAGAGACAACCAATCAAAGCCCACACGTGTGGAGAGACAACCAATCAAAGCCCACACGTGTGGAGAGACAACCAATCAAAGCCCACACATGTGGAGAGACAACCAATCAAAGCCCACACGTGTGGAGAGACAACCAATCAAAGCCCACACGTGTGGAGAGACAAAGCAGAACTCATCAGCAGAACTCATCACATGCTCGCTTGGTCCCTCACCGCTGTGTGACCCTGCTTTTACCCCCCCCTCCCAAGAAGCAGTTGGTTACTTGGTGACTCATAGCTTTACCTAACCCAGCTGCCCCCACTTTATACTGCGAGCGGGGTCACTGCACACGCACGCACACACACACACACACACACACACACACACACACACTTGTGCTGGTCACTGCAGTCACTTACCCTTCGTCTCCACGGCGAGCCAGCACATGACTCACTCGCACTTTCCCCATTCTAGGAAAAAGATAAGAACAAACGGAGGACGGATAGAGGTAGAGAAATACCTGGGAGCTTTGTTTTCAAAGGCAATATTTTGGAACAATTTTGTCGTTTTGGCTTCTCGGGCTGTATAAATACATCCAATTTATTGTGTTTTTTGGCTTCTTGTCTATAAAAATCACATTTATATCCAATTCATATTTATTAACATACTTTTGTGCATTTGTTTTGAAAATGTTGAAAAATATATTTAAAAATGATTGAGCATCATTGCTCCTGTCCTGGGAATCAGTGTTCTTCCTATAACTTATAACTTTAACGTCTGTATCCAGTTGGAACCCAGAGCTAATCTGGCATTACCTGGGAAACAAAGGCCTATAAATTATTTAGAAATTCCGTTCAGGGAGAGTGTTTGGTTGGACGAATCAAACGCACACCCTAGTAGATAAACATCGAGTCGTCTGTTAATGCTCGAAACCTCTGGCCAAACCCTCTCCCCGCCGTCAACGTTTCCAGAGCAGGCCTCGGCGCCCTTGAGCAGTAAACCGTTGCTAGCGTCGGTGGAAGAGGATCTCTTCGACTTCCTGTTGAGGCCAGAGGTAGGGACACCTGTGAGGTGCGTTGGTTTAAGGGACGCCCCCCTTCCTCTCCACAGCTGCACCACACACTACCCTGCCTCCATGGCAACGGCTCAGCTGCGCTCAATCTTTTCGGCTCCGGGTCTACGGGGGAGCCGTCACGCGCAAGCCATCGCCGTGTCTCTCTCTTCGTTAAAACTGCACGCGAAAACTCTTTAACGAGGAGTCTTCACGCAGGTGAACTGTGCAGACAAAGCAGAGACTCAGAGACCACTCGTATCTCTTGGTTCGTCATGACTTTGTCCGATTAATCGGTTATGTGCTAATCGTAACCGATTAATCGGCCATGTGCTAATCAGTTGTAAGAAGCTACTCAAACTTCAGAGAAACCCAATGAACTGTATTTCTTTGGTGAGGGAAATCAGTCTTTATAATGACATTAATGTCAATTTTTGGGCATATAGCATGCATGCGCATACATAGTTTAATAAACTATTTTTAAATAATGAAGATAATTCGATAACTTGGCAAATCATGAATGTCATTAACCCTACATTGGTAAATGTCTAAATAAAGGCCACTCAACCCCTTAGAGGGCAATTTTTTAAACACCAATAAAAACGCTGTTGCAAGGGATCACCGTAATCCTATGGTGAAGCATTTCTATCCTGATGGAAATCGTTTCTTCCAAAGCCCCCATCCACAGAGCACGAGTGGTCACCGAATGATTTGATGAGCATGAAAATGATGTAAATCTTACGCCGTAGCCGTCTCAGTCACCAGATCTCAACCCAATTGAACCCTTATGGGAGATTCTGGAACGACGCCTGAGACCGCATTTTCCACCACCTTCAAGAAAACAGCAAATAATAGGATTTCTTGTGGAAGAATGGTGTTGGATCCCCCAACAAAGACACTTGTGGAATCTATGGAAAAGGCACATTGAGGCCGTTTTGGCGGCTTGTGCCCCATTTTGGTGGCCCAACGCCCTGCTAAGACATTTTATGTTGGCGTTTCCTTTATTTTAGCAGTTACCGGCCCATCCAAATGTTAAATTTTTGCACTCAGTGTGTCCAACCAAACACTTTCCCTAGGTTAACAGTAGCTTTTTTCCTTAGATACATGTCGGTGACTTTAAGCTCCTCATTGCAGCGGGCATGGCCGCCCCTTCCTCTTCCCAGCAGCCCTGTTGTGGCTTCACACAGAGGGCGCTGTGGCTCCGACCGCTCCTCTCACAAGGTGCCGTGGATGGCCTGTGTGCAGAGCAGCTTGGCCAGGTGCTGCTGTCTGTCCGCACCCAATTCGTCACGCAGTGTCCCTTTGCGTTCCCGTGGTGTCAGGAGCGCGTGTCACCGAGCAGCGTGAACCGCCAGCACTCCTGCCAGGGGTCTGACTGGCGTACGCTGTGTACAAATGTACCCTTCTGCTTGTGTCCAGCAGGAAACTTGGGCCAACTGTTTCATCAGCAACCATTTATTTGTATTTTTATCACAATTTGGAATGCGCGGTGAAGGTGGTAGGTCTGGCCCGTGTCTATCCGGGAGAGCGCAGACTAGCACATGTGCTTTCTCATTTAAAATATATATATATGAAATATATATATATTTAATATATTTTTATCCTAATTTGGTAGCCAATTACACCCTCTATTTATTTCGATTGACCTTCCTCACACGGGTCCGCCTCTCGTCTCTACGAGGCAAGCTAATTCTCGAGAACAGCGAACTCCGCTTTGAGATGGAATTCGCCCACGCACGTGGCGGAGACTCACAAGACTCACTTGCTTCACGGCGAAGTCGAGCCGGCTCACCCTCCCCCTCCCCCTGGGGCGGACAGCCAAATGCCGCCCCCCCATTGGGGCTGATGAGCAGGGACGGTCTGGTAGAGACGGGTTTTGAACTGCGTCCCTGACAAGCAGCACACGCCGTATCGGACCAGCCGAGATACGGTGCGTTAGAGCGCTACGCTATCCACCGCCCCGCACGCGTGCTATCTGAAGCGCATGCGGTCAGCGGTCAAACGCTGCTGGTGCAGGCAGACTGTAGATCGCAGGTGCCTGATCGACCAGAGGGGTCACTACTGAGCGATGAGGAGGCCCAGTTGCCTCACGGGACTCCCAAGCCATGGTCGGCACTGGCGTGGTCAGGATTTGATCCCAGATTGCTAAATGGTCCATCGCTGAATGGCTGGTAAGCTTGTCTGATAGTTATCACAGTAGGGGGGCGAATGGTTGGATTAACTGATCATTATGTGAAAATGGGAGGGCGGTTTCAGGGAGCTTTTTGCAGAATGGGAGACTGGGGTATAATTAATGTGGAACATTGAGGTCACCTCCACCACAGACGCTACATTCTTCCTGCAGGCGTTTGGAAAATATGACCCAATTTTATGTACATCGCAGACGCTGTTAAACAAGGCCATGGGTGATTCCGTGCCAAATGAGCCAGGGCCTCTCCCCGACCCTCTCAGACTTCTCCTGGGGGACTCTCAACTGTGTTGAGTCCAAAAATGCTTTTCAGTATTTCTTTATTTTTAACATTTTAGTAAAAGTTCCCCTTTGACCTGTGTAAGCCTCCACTCCAGCCAGGATTTTGTCTTTTAAAGCGATGTCTTAGCATAGCATTAGCATCCACAGAAACTTCAGAGAGAGGGACAAGGGGGACAGGGGGAGAGAATCAGAGCTTTTGGATCACCAGCTGTGTAGAACTGCATACATATTTTTGGTACACAGTGACTAATGGTTTTACGTCACTCCTCTTCATCAAGGAAGAGTCTGTGTGAAGTGAAATGCATCATTTGCAGTTGCATTACTGTGTGTGTGTGTGTGTGTGTGTGTGTGTGTGTGTGTGTGTGTGTGTGTGTGCACGGAAGAGTGCATGTGATTACGTGTGTATAAAGAGACAGAAGAAAGCCAGTGTACTACTGTGTGGGAAAGAGAGAGAGAGTGGAAGAGTGGGAGAGAAAGTGAGATTGAGTGAAAGAGTGATAGAGTAAAAGTGAAGGGGTGAAAAAGGGGGGAGTGTAAGAGGAGAGGAAATGCAAGCGAGTGAAAGAACAGATAAAAGCAAGCGAAGGAATGAGCGAGCGAGGAAGTGAAAGAGAGCCAGCGAGCGAGAGCGAGAGCGAGTTTCGTTGCGTTGTCGTCGAGAAGGCGACGGGGTCAGGTGAACTGTTGCTGTAGAGACCGAGGCCAGAGTTAATCTGTGGGTTGGGGTGTGTGTGTGCGCGCATTGTGCCTCTGCCCGTGTGTGTGTGTGTGTGTGTGTGCGTGTGCGTGTGTGAGCGTGTGCGCGCGCGAGCGCTCGCTATCTTATAGAGGAAGTGCGCTCCGCTCTCCAGCGCGAGAGCTATTCTGATAGCGCTGCCCGTGCTGTCTGCCCGCCCCTCTGGCTTTCCCTCTCACGGAGTCTGGAGCAGCGGCAGGCTGACACCACCACCTGCTTCACCCCGCGCGCGGCTACACCAGTCCTTTCCGTCCACTGCCACCTCTCCACCCCTCTCTACGCCACACGGACTTACAGTGCGCATATTGCAGGACGAGGCTTGGAGGCTACACTGCCTGCATCTCTCAGGTTGTATATGACATGACTGTTGTAGTCTATCACTTTTCTATAGTCTGTGAGTCTTTTCTATAGTCTGTGATTGAGTCTTTTCTATAGTCTGTCTATTGAGTCTTTTCTATAGACTATGATTGAGTCTTTTCTATAGACTATGATTGAGTCTTTTCTAGTCTAACATTGAATCTTTTCGATAGTGTCATTGAGACTTTTCTATAGTCTGTCTATTGAGTCTTTTCTTACTGTTAACTTGGTTGTACATTAACATTTGTAAATGTTAAGCATTTAGCAAGTACAAGATGTGCATTTATTGTATAGAGGAATGCAGCACTGTGTCTTTCCGGGGCTCTTTGCCTTAAAGGGGTCAGGATGTTCGTGGGTATCTCATCTGGGGTTATGTTTTGCGTGTGGGAGGTTGTACAGTGAGTAACCAAGAGGGGCTCTTTGAGGACAGATTTGCAGACGGAACAGTGGCAAAGGGAGAGCTGTGTTTTAGGGCGGTGAAGCCGTCTCTTTTTTTGGTTTCTTTATTTTTTTTGCAGTCTTTTTTTGGGGAGATCATTTCCTCTTTCCCATGCTCGCAGAGGAAGTTGTATTTCTTTTTTTCCCTTTAATCCAAGAGGTGATCCTCGTCCCCCCCCGTCCCCGTCCCCCAAAGAAAACAAACTTGTTTCGATAGCTTATCAGAGAGCGTAGGCATCTACCGCTCTTCCGGATTGCCCGGCATCTGACATGGACATGCTCATCCATAAATAAAAAGCAAAGTGTTTATTTCTATCTGTCAGGGTGAGAGTTATTCGATATGGCATGCTGCTAGCTTTAAGTTCAGCGGAGCCCGAGGCGCTCAGCTTCGACGCGTGCGAGAAGTCGCGTCCTCGGGCGGCTGTGGTGCATCGCTTCGCACGTTCCACACTCAACGCGGTGCGATGGCATCGTTTTTGGGGGCAGCGGCGATAGAGACGACTGACGCTCAACAAAAAAGCGCGAAAGCGCCTTTCCAAAGCCACAGCTTTACTGCGGAAGGCGTACAGCAGTGTTACTCAAATCTGGCCCACGGGTCCAAATCCGGTCCTGGTTTTCCCCTTCTCTCGGGTAGTCAATTGAACAATCAGTGCAATCGTTTGGCCAGAGTGTCTTTCGCACCTGACTCCCAGGTGAAGGGAGGGTGGAAAAACAGGAGTGCCCGGCCCACGGGGACCGTGATTTGAGCAACCTCGACATGCGGGCTGGGGCCACACACCTCCACGTTAATTAAAACAGGTGAGAAGGGATAGCCTTCTGGGAGAATGTGAAGTGTGGTGCAAGTGATAACAATCTGTTTTTCCTTCCAAGGCAATTAAGATAAAGGAAAACGGGTTAAGGGGCCAGTTAAAGGTTCCGTTGACTGAATGAGAACAGAGAACCGTTTCCCCCCGCTAGTTTCTCTCTCTATTTACATTGATATGTGCGGGGGCGACGGGAGACAGAATGGAGTGGGGGTCAGTTGCTGTCGCTCTTTGTTTTTTTTATCTTCTTCTTACTGAGCCTATTTTGAGCGAGAGCCAGCCGAGGTAGAGGAATTATGTTCTGCTCATTATGAATTATGTTCCCCTAACCGTACCGTGCTCAGTTCCTGGCTCAGCGTTTGACAGTTCGTCAAAGGCTCGAAATGATAAAAACCAGCACCAGGTCATGTTCGGGTTCTCTGCTTACAAGAAGTTCCGCTTCAGTATCAAAGAAACGAATTAATTCTTTTTAAACAAATCCTCTTTCTATATTTTTACTTTTCTGTTCTTGTCTGGAAGCCCACCGTCAGCCGTACTGTCTAATTAAGATACTACCGCTGTACCATAATTTGGAAGAACGGCTTGCCATTGCCGCAGTAAAGTCCTGTATTGCAGTTCCTCTGATTGTGCCTTGTTTCCTCTGCAGTTCAGCAGTAGCAGACAGTCTCCCAAAGGGATCACTGGGTACATACTGTGCCAGTTTCATTATCTGCATATTTTAATATTGCCCATTATCATGCGGTGTCAATCATTTTTCTCTCAGTAGCACTTGGTTCTGTGTGGCTCAGTTGGTAAAGCACAGCGTTGGCAACGCTTAGGTTGTGGGTTCATTCCCCACTGGGGCCACATATACTGAAAATGTATGCATTCACTACTGTAAGTCGCTTTGGATAAAAGTGTCTGCTAAATGGCGTATATTATATTATTATATTACTTATGTGTTTTGCCCATGACATCGTTTCCAAGCTGGGGATTAAGAGGGGGTGTGTCTTTAGTACATTAACAGCGATATGCTCGGGCCCCTGGGTGGCGCAATCGGTAAAGGCACTTGCCCGGAGTGCAGGTTGCCCATTGTGGCCGGGGGTTCGATCCCAGTTCGATCTCTGGCCCGGGAGCCCCGCTCCGGGATGGTGATTGGCTGTCCGTCCCAGAGGGGAGGGAACCCATATAGAGATGCAAAACTGCACTGACCTAGTCTGTGGCACCACATCACATCGCATAAGAACCACATATTGAGTGTCCTGAATGAGAACACATGCAAGGCAATTGCATTGAATTACGCTTTATGCATTATGAATTATGATTGCTGCCTGTCACGCTCTTCTGCACAGGGAGTCTCTTCTCTCTCAGTTCAGTGCGCTTCCCATTAAATCACCCTCCAGGTGCCTCGTAGAGTGACTGTATGCCGTATGCTGAATGTTGTACTCAAGACATTTTCCTTGAAATTGTCTTTCCTTTCCTCCTCAACACCTCCGCAGTCTCCCCATCTCGACGTGTTGCAAGGTTGTTTAAGGTCGGCCAGGAGAGCTTCCTTGCGAAAACCTTGCAGTAAATCTGTCCCGCACAACATAATAACTTAGGACCGCTTAAGGACAGAGAGCGGGGTTTGTTTTTGTTAATACCAGGAAGACACTGTTTACAAGAGCTCTGTTTACAAGAGCACAGACAGGTTTAACATTTAAAGGTATTTAGTCGGTGAGCAACGTTGGAACACTTTTTTTCCGTGTTTAAAAAAACAAAACAAAAAACAAAGCTGAAGGCTGTTTGAGCAGTCGCGACACGCCTCTTCTCCCGAATTCTGAGCCAACAGCGAAAACGCTAATGATTAAGTGAGAATTTCTTACTCATAGCCCTTTCTGCCACCCGGGAGGTTTTACTTGCTGGGGAGTAAAGTCCCTGCTGCCAAAGCATATTTTTAGCCTCTCATTGCCCTGTGTTGGCCTGCCCTCGGTACCGCTCCCCATACTTAAAATTCGTAAGGGAAACAAGTGCCTCCCGCTGCCTGGTGAGACGGTTGGAGCGCCGACTGTAGCTCGCTGCGTTTTTTTCAAATGACGCTGCAGTGACGGTTAACTCCTGAGCACCACTTCAGGCGGCTTGTCTCTCTAACTCTAATTCAGTTTGATACTTGAACAGACTTAACGGAATCTAAACACTTATTTTGTGTGGAGTTTTTCCCACACAATTGTTGTATTTATCTTTGGTTACATCCAATGCTGGCGCCGTCATGGCAAGCCACTAGAATGAAAATGTGTGGCGTCAGCGGGGGGGGATTTATCACTTCATTCGTTAGACGAAGTAAAACGTTATGTAAAGTAAAACCAAGTAAAGACTGAAATGTGCGTTACAGTTAGATCGAGGTGTCATATTTCGGTTGTGTGTGATGTCTGTTGAATCTCTGGGGTGAAGGGTGAGCAGTGGGGGGTGGGCAGACAGGTGAAAGTGAGGATTACATACAGACGTCTGTAAGGGTGGTGAGATATAACGATTTAAAAAAGTGAGAAAAAAAAAAGTATAGCGCTTTCCCCAGATGCAAATCTCCCCTCCCCCCACCCAGCAAATTAGTCGAATGGCTGCAAGACATTTTCATGCGACCGATCTTCTTTGTTCAAGATGCAAGTTTAGCAAAGTATAGTGGGCAACGTCACCACTGAGAAAAGGCAGAACATGGATAACTGTATGCGTCTTCTTCCTATTTTGGGCCATTTTGCGTTTGCAGCTCCAAGCACAACCACTGATACTCAATGGCTGTGTTCGAAACCGTTCCCTATTCCCTAAATAGTGCACTATATAGTGTGCTCGCCAATTTGTTCAACACACTATATAGTGCACTATTTAGGGAATAGGGAACGGTTTCGAACACAGCCAATGATTGGGTGGAGAGATTGCGTGGTCTTGGATATCCCAGAATTCCTAGCGCACAAGCATGCATGGACGCACATCCGCCCCCCCTCCCTTCGCATCACATCCTGGTCCTTGAGCACTTTTCGGGACCCGCACGTGTGTTCCGCATGTGCGCTTCTCCTTCCTGGTCTCACCCGGGTCATTTCTGAGCAACGTTTTGGGGGAGCGATAATTTGGGAGAATAAGGGAAGAAAAAAAGATGACCAGCAGCAGATGTGGGAGGCTAGAGTCTGCCCAGTGCACCCTGGGGGATGCTGTAAGAATGGCTAAAGTGTTGACATCCAGATTAATGTGCTAATCACAGTGCCGCTGAGGGGCAATTTGTTAGCTTTTTTTGGGCTTCAATCTCACCGACGCGCAGTCCAAAAACAACTCACTTCTTACATCTCTGTCGTCATGTTGTGTGGCCAAAACCATTAATTCACTTCGGGAGATATTAACTTTTTTGTTTTTGTTTTTGTTTTTGAATGCCGTGATTAATCAACTCAACCGTGAGATGAGAAATACGTGCCCCGTGTAGGCTTTGGGGAGAATGATATCGCCATGGCGACAGGAGGTGCTTCACGCGGGTTTAGCAGTAAGCGCGTTTGTTTCAGGGTGAATTCATAGTTTAATGATATAACCTTCCAGGAGCTTTGTTTGATTAGATTGGCAGCAGCGTGGCTTTAGCCCATTGTATGGCAAATAAATCACTTACGGCTGCCTTGGTGTAAATTTGCAATTAATCAGAGCTTGCTTAATGCAACACCCTCCCAGGTTACTGCTTTAAACTTATCAGCATGAAGGAAGGGTATGAAAAAAACGCACCTAATTTCAAGCGATCCGCCATTAAAAAGGGGTCCCTTCGCATTTTATATTGGTTTAGTTTGCAATACAGTGTGCCGTAAAGGCGATGGACACTTACCTGAAGAAGAGACACCGTAAGCTTGCTTAAAAAATGAACAGACAAAGTCAATGATCTTCTGAGTGTCTTGCTATCCTGTACAGCCTCACACAGAGCTGTCCAAAGATATATATCTCTCAGCTGGCTCACGTGTTTCTATGGAAGCCCATTTCCGCCAATGTGATGGGGAAAAAAAGATCCTGTAAGTCATTATAATGAGTTACTATCTCAATATTTCGACTTAGTATCTCAATATTTAGACTTACTATCTCAAAATAATGAGAAACGTTCTCGAAATTTGCATAGGGCTATGCGTTGTTTCCTCATATGCCCCAAAGCAACAGAAGCAAGTGGGTGAGAAAGCTTAGCAGACCCGAATTGGTACCGTCATTGAAGACTTGTGATGAGGATGTATTTCACTTATGTATGGAACTTATGACTGAGCACAACCTGGCAATGTCTGATGATATTGACAACGGTTTGACAAATGTAGTAGCCTACTGTACTGTTACCGTGTATATGATGCACACTTTTACAGATGCATCTATACATACAGGGCATGCGCACGGCAATTTTACAAAATGGCTTCGTCTAAGCTCCTGGTCAGCAAGATAAGGCAGGAATACACCCTGCGCCCCAATATCATACCTACGGGCACTTCACCAAGCACAAAAGATAATAAAAACGCCAATTTTACAAAATGGCTTTATCAGCAAAATAATAATAGTAATGACAGTTCATAGTAATAATAATAACTAGAATGGCACTCGGAGAGATGCAACACAGAGAGATACATTTTTAAGCATAATCTGGCTATATTTCAGAATCTGACGCCAGAAATAGTACACAGATAAAGGTTCATATAAACAGCCATTTCTGATAACAAAACGCAATTATTAAAATGTGGCGTTTCTCGCATTTTGGAACGAAACTCTTAATTGGTTGCAGTGTAAATTGATAAAGCATGTGTTGGCTAGAATGCAGAGCCTAAAACTAGACACTTTGGCAGTCTAAAATCTCGCAAATATTTAGTTCGGCAAACAACGTACATTTAAAATGTAAGTGCAACTAATGCAGCCTGTGACCGCTTCCAGCGGTTTTCATAGTGTCACTTTCGCCTATGTGTTTTTCATTTAATTTATAGATAGTAGGCTAAGTCGAAATATTGAGATAGCAAGTCGAAATATTGAGATAGAAAGTCGAAATATTGAGATAGTACCTCATTATAATGACTTACAGGATCTTTCCCCCCATCACATTGGCGGAAATGGGTTTCCACATGTTTCTGTATTTTTGTTGTTTGTTGTTGAATGAAATCTAATGAAACGGGGAACGAGCGACACACATCTCGTTATGGTGGCTTGTTTTTCTGACGCTCGTTTTTGGCCGATTAATTTCTTGGCTCGGGTGGAACACGCTGTTCTACCTGGCCGTGCCCGCGTTCCCACTTGGAGAACATTGGACACACTGTCCGCGCAACACGCCGCCCAGGAACATTGACCGTGAGCGAACTCCGTGGGCACGAGCAACAACCCGAGCACGCCTCATTAATTTACCCGACAATCTCCTCGATGCAGCTAGCCCTTCATGTCACAGATACACAGACAGCCTCTGGTTGCACTCTCTTAAAATAGAGTACTTTGTAGGAACCAAGCTGCCTTCAGTTTTAGAGAATTTGTAACACCATGTTAAAAGAGAGTTTTTGGAAAAAAATCTCCATTGGGGTTTGATGCACCAATGAAATCTAGTCAAGCAAGAATCTTGTCAAACAATGGTTAAACGATTAAAAAATGTAACGCAGAAGGCGTCATTCAAATGCTAGTGATGAGAGAGTAAGACTTCGTGATCCCTGTGATGGACGGAGCTGTTGTGTGCTGTCACTCACTGACTTGTTTGAACCAATTAAAAGGCTTGGTTCTCCAAAGCCAAGCAGCATGATTGATTCACATCAGTGAGTCACTGAGAATATGTGAGAGCCTCACATTGTTTGGCTCATGGCTTCTTCCTTATTTTGAAACATCATTTCTGTTACACTTCTCCATCATTATCAAATTCCTATACAATCTCTTAAATCCACAACAGACAGGTATTTCAGAGATTATGTCTTATGGGAAGAATCATTTCTGTCATAATCAGATGCTATTTTAGCCACCCTTAAACTGCATAGGGCGTGCAAAATAAGTGACCTAGAACGGTTTTATTCGGAAACCCTCCAGAATTGACAAAGGACGTCAGAGCGACAGGATGGGCTTGCAAAATTAATTGGCCATTCTAAATTTAGAAAGAAAGAAGCACATTTGGGAGAAACCGTTGTCAAACAAAATTGTCAAGCACCGTTTAAATTAATGATGAAATGTTACCCTGGTAACGTGCAATTGGACACGCACGTGTGCAGGAAATGATCGAGCTCACGCAGTTTATCTAAAGCAAACTAAAAGCCTCCGACCACACGTATCATACAAACAATAGTGCAGGTCCCGTGGCAATGCGAACCAGGAAATGTTAGTCACACAAATTCCTGTCGTCAACATAGGCTAATTACTTCATGCCCAAACCTGTGCTTCGTACAGGCATTTAGAATTACACAGTTGTCAATGCCTGGAACAGCTTGCCAGGTCGGGCAGTAGAGGCAGAAACAATTCTATTCCAGTCTAGGCTAGATGCAGTACTCGATACTCTAGGTTAGGACATGACAAGCCTAGATGGGCTGAACGGCCCGTTCTTGTCATGATGTATTTCTATGTCCTTAATTGAGTCTTGTCAGCTTCACAAGCGCGCTCCTGGTGTTTTGGAGCGTGGGGATTGGGTACTGAAATGTACTCTTTAAAGAGCGCAGCGGGGGGGTTGGCTCGTTGACTCTGGCCCCTGAAGTACAGGCCTGTGATACGGGAGGCAGCCTCCGGCAGCGAACAGGACGTCTGCAAGCAGCGGAACTGCTAAAAATAGAGCGCCCTCCCCGCTGTGGGTCAGACGAGCCCCGCTCCAGTCTCCTCCTGCCTCTTCCCCCCGCGTCGACTCCTCAATTATTAATTGCGGCAGGTTTGCGCCCGTGAGTCTGTGGGATCCCCCGTATCCCTGCCATATTGGAGCAGGGTCACAATTTCAGAGCAGGGTTGACAGAATGTGTTGCGATTGATGATAGGTCGATGATCTTCCAGGCCACAGATGCTGTAAAGGCTTATCTTTGTTTGGGATAAACAGTATGGAAACAACACTACAGTTTTTTTTAGTTTGGGGTATTTTATCCAGGCATCCACACTGGATATTTCACAGTAGATCACTGGCAAAGTGCACCATGGGCTAGAACTAGAGACAACAGGGACTTGGATTGAATATTACACATATTACATTTCAGTAACAGGTCTGGTGTGCAATTGGATGCGTCGTGTTCACTGTGCCAGCCTCATTGCTTTGAGACAGAGAATGGTCCAGTGTGTGTTAATATTTTCAGGAACTACCCAGGCTATGCTGACCTATGCTCTGAAACAAAAGGAGAATACAGCGGTTTTATCTTCCTCGATCATTTTTTTGGGTGGGCACTATCAATGTCCTGTGTTATGGTATTACAATCCACAGCGGTGTTGGCAGGGTGGGGAGGAGTGCTTATGTAACAGCCAATCCCATGTCAGTCGATACCTCAGGGAGGTATCATAATCTTGATACATACTGAAAGGTCCTGTGGCTGTGAACTCTCACTCTGCATGCACGTGTGTATGCATGTGTGCATGCATGTGTGCATGCAATGTATTTGGACATCTATGTGTGTATGTATTTGAGTGTGGAGCATGTATGCGTGGGTGTGTGTGTGTGTGTACACACTGTACAATGGTGGAGCTTCTGGACAGCGGCACACTGTTGTCTGCTGTACCTCCCCTTCGTGCATTAATGTTGACTCAAGGTTGTGTGTACTTAATGCCATCAACAACTGTACTTCCTTTTACTGTACTCATACATTCATTACTATACTCATACATTCATTTCAGTGGATTTATCTCTTTTTGGTGCTCAATGTTTCACATGCCGATTGACATACACTGACTCAGTACTGACTGACTGACTGACTGACAAGACACTGGCCTGAATTAAAAGATTCATCCATTCAATCTGAATAGGTTTAAGCCTCTATGTTCATTCTTTTCATTCGACTTTATTACCAGGATCACGATTTGTCACATTAGGAGGACTATGAATCACATACTGACACTGCAATTGGTACAATTGGGTCACTTTTGGGCTGCGGGACACTGTCACGAATAGAACGTTCCCAATTATATGTCATTGTCATCAAATCAGAGAAAAGCGTATGCTGGTTTGGCAGGAGTAGGGGAGGGCACCCGGAGGGTGTTTTCAGGCAGACTTTGGGGCCTGCGTTTTCAGGGCAGGTAACTGGGCAACGCTGGCGCAGAGCTAAAAATATCCGGCACATTCGTCGCGGTGCTCTAAGGATAATCGCAAAGTCAGCGTTAATTGTCCGATCAATTCCTAAATGCACAGTGGGGGTCATTCCCCACCTCCCCCCAACGTTGGCACAGTATTAGTTCTTAATCCAGCTCAATACTCATCGTACTTTCAGGTGAACCCGTTTGCTGATGTAAATCTTTCTCTATATCTGTGCTATTGGCAGAGGTCTGTTGTAGTGGTCTGGGAGGTTGACTTGTGGCCAGAAATCTGCCGGTTCAGATCACTGGCTGCTCACTGGCATTCTACCTTTGAGCTCGGGTTGCCAACTGTCCCGTATTAGCTGGGACATCCCGTTTTTGGGTCAAATTTGGCCCGTCCTGTACGGGACGTTCCGGGACCCGTATAAGAAAATTCCAGTCAGACACCAAAATAGAATCCCATCATATTGTGACGGTGCAAATAAGTTCAGTAGTAATGAATGTTAGCTTAGCCACATCGTATGCTAAGTAAGCTTGGGGGCTGCCATTGTTATTGTCATGTGTTCAGTCTCCCATGATTCCTTGTGTGCCATTGAGCGGATTAGTGTTGTAACCGTGACTGTGTTTGTACGTCTAATAAGTGACCCCCGTGAGTTTCTCGTGTTCTTGGTTCTGCCCTGCATCTATAAGTTTTGTTGTAGTAAAGCTGGTAGCGTGATGATGGAAAAGCAAACTTTCCTGAGTCTTCCTTCAGCAGTCGCCGTTACAATATACAGTATGTGTTGATTTACATCTGTACACACTTTGCTCCATGTACCCTGCCTTCTGTCTCATATTTGGATAATAGAAGGTTGGCAACCTTACTCTGAGCTGTAATCTGGTCTGATTTCATAAATATTCAGCTGTGTGTTTGAGTAATGCGCAAAGGTAAGCCATATACCTTTACCAAACAACCAGGCTAAATATCATTTTGTCCTCACTATAAAAGGTTTTATATATATTGTAAGGCAGCAGGGTGTGGCACACAGGAGGGAGGTGTGGAGTGAGTATACAAACAGTCAAACACAAGAAATGCAGGTCAAAAGCCAGCTTTGAAGCCGGTTCTTTAAATCCACAAAAAAAAAGAAAATAATAGCCTAGCTTGTTTTCCAGGTCTAACTAAACAGTCTAATGTCCCCTCTATATGTCTGGATGGCTAAGCGGTTTACCAGACAACTTCTAACAAGACATGAGACACAGTAAAGCACAACTAAGCCACTCTGTGCTCTTATCAAGTTTCCTGTGCAATCGCAAGCAGCATATTCCCCAGCTACTCACACCATTCTGCTGGCATTTCTCCTTTTTAACCACTTCAGCTAACGAGCTGATTGCCTCCAGCTGCTATTGAGGAACTAAACTTCCCCTCTGGCCATGAAGGAGGAGCCAATGCGTCCCTGGGCGTGGCTTTAGGCTGTGAGTGGCAGCTCCTCCATGGAGCCAATATATACAGGTAACTGCCCAAAAAAAGGAAACACCAACAAGTGTCTTAATAGGGCGTTGGGCCCCCACGTTTCGCCAGAACAGATTCATTGCTCCTTGGCACAGATTCTACAAGTGCCTGGAACTCCATTGGAGAGATGCAACACTGTTATTTCATGAGAAATTCCTTAACTTGGTGTTTTGTTGATGGTGGTGGAAAACGCTGTCTCAGGTGCCACTCCAGAATCTCACATAACTGTTCAACTGTGTGTGTATAGTAACAGGATTTATATGTATATATATATACATATATATATGTGTGTGTATGCACTGTGTACTGTATATATATATTTATACATACAGATTCAGATTCAGATTCAGATTCAGATTTCTTTATTGTTACATCTGTGATACTACGTACACCAGAGTAAAAATCTTGGGCCAGGCCCCTCAACTTCGCAGCATCAGAATACACACAGAAATAGCACACTTTGTAAACAAAATAGAAATAGAATAGATAAATAAATAAAATATAAGGTAACAAAATAATTTTAAGTAGCAGCAAGTGGACTAGGGTCACAAGGCACAGTGCGGGAGTGAGTAGTGTGAGTGTGTGTGTGTGTGTGTGCGCGCGGGCGTGTGCGATTGTCGCCTGCGCGTGCTGAGTCTGTGCAGGTGTGTCTGTGCTCAGTCCACCTGGATGTGCAAAATGGCAGTTGGCTAGCTAGGCTAGTGGCCAGAGTTCAGTAGCCTGACAGCTTGGTGGAAGAAGCTGTCTCTGAGCCTACTGGTCCTGGCCTGGAGACTGCGGTACCGTTTGCCTGACACATACTGTATATATTCTGGCCGGTGGGCTAGGTGAGTGCACATACGCTGGTGAGTGACCTGGATCTCTCATAGGTCACGATCGAATGCTCGTTTCCAAACACAGCACAATAAGGCCTGCTCACGGAGCCACAGCTGACGGGGCGGCGTGTGGTACCGACGACGCGCCCGCACCCTGTGTGGGGCACAAGGGGACAGATTAATAATTGAGGGCAGCTGATTGGGGCGCTGTGATTGGCGGGGGCCGTTTCGTGGGCCCGGTAAAGGGCATTGTCGCGGGGCTGCGGGGTCGCCTGGTGGCTCACAGCTGGGGCGGATCGATGCGACACTGACTCATTGTCACCCTGTGGGCTTCAGCTAAGAGAGCAGGTCGATGGGGAGCTGTGTGTGTGTGTGTGTGTGTGTGTGTGTGTGTGTGTAGTGTGTAGTGTGTAGTGTGTGTGTGTGTGTGTGTGTGTGTGTGTGTGTGTGCGTGCGTGCGTGTGTGTGTGTGTGTGTGTGCTTCCCGGAGTAACAGCAGGCTAGCTGCGTGGTAGCTACAGGAACGTGGTACATGGTGGTGACTTCGCCATCTCCAGTTTTTTTATAGATACAGTTTTTTTATTTTTATCGGGACATTCAAATTGAAGTTGTCACGTTGTGACTGGTGGCCTGTTAGTTGTTTTGTCATGAGCATGGTAATACCTCATGACGGGTGTCTAATCTTGCAGATTCAAGCCACGAATGCATTTCTGAAGGTGGATAGAATTGCATAGTGTGGGTTAGGCTTCATGACTAAGCCTTATGTAATGGATTGCCGACAGCTCAGCGCAATGTGATTATTGGAAAGGGGTCGTGTTTCTGGTTAATAAATTGATGTTTATCATCCTTAACAGCACCTTCCTTGTCGACATGCACAATGCACAGGGTTTTGTGTCAGAGCCAGATTACTTACCCAACAGCTGGGTTGAGTGTGTGTATAGTTTACTCCACAGTGGGGTTGAGTGTGTGTATAGTTTACTCCACAGTGGGGTTGAGTGTGTGTATAGTTTACTCCACAGCTGGGTTGAGTGTGTGTATAGTTTACTCCACAGCTGGGTTGAGTGTGTGTATAGTTTACTCCACAGTGAGGTTGAGTGTGTGTATAGTTTACACCACAGTGGGGTTGAGTGTGTGTATAGTTTACTCCACAGTGGGGTTGAGTGTGTGTATAGTTTACACCGCAGTGGGGTTGAGTGTGTGTATAGTTTACTCCACAGTGGGGTTGAGTGTGTGTATAGTTTACACCGCAGTGGGGTTAAGTGTGTGTTGTCAGCTCCATTTACCGCATTCTATGTGCTGCTGCACGTATCTAGAGTTATTAACCATCTGGCGTTTCACTGTTGTGGAGAAAGGCTGTGGTAAAATAAGATGGAGTGGTCCATATAAGAACCCAAGATCCCAACCCCCCCACATAGCCTAGCCCTCACTTGTTCATGCACGCTTTGATGTGACTCAGTTTCCATTGTCTAGATTATCTGCACTTGCCGAAAGAAATGGAGCTGTCCTTTGAGGCCTAGGGGCTGCAGAATGAAAATATTTAGCATGCGGGAATTGCTAATGGGGTTTCCCTTTGAAGTCCAAAGTGCAAGACGTGCTCAGTGAAAACCACGTCCTCGTGAGCCGTGAGCGTTTCTGGTCGTGTTCTAGTTTCACCCCGCCTCAGTTCCAGTAAGTGAAGACGCGAAAGCGAAGCCCTCGCGTTGGACCGCTGCAGCGCCCGTCGACGACACGTATGACTGTTCCTCGTTACAGAACGCCCGAGATACCGTCTCTACTCCCACAGAAGAACACCGATGTGCTTCTGGCACATGACTCATCCTTCTCCTCTGAGCTCGATGTGTTGGCCGCACGATGTCGGCCGCACTGCGGGAGCGTCTCGCGTAACCCGTCGGGACACGGTCCCTTCGTCCGTCACCGTTGTGAAAACATCGCATCTAATCCGTTGTGGGTTTCGAGGATCGTTTATTCCTTTTATGTGTTTCTGATTCTCACCTGCAGCCTCGTCCTACGGGGGAGGGGGCTCATTACCAATCGGTTCATTCTCTGCGTGCGGCGGAAAGCGCCTCCTCTCCACCTATTCTTTAAACTCGCAGCTCTCCTGCCTGCCCCCACCCCCTTCAGCCCAGCCCTGGGTTTTGTTTCCTGGACATTTTTCTTTTTTTTTAAACATTTACTCAATAGAATGAGTGATGAGTCAGATCAAAGACTCAATAGGGTTTAGTGTTCGATTTAGATTGAAATTAGGGGGTGGGGGGTTGTGGGGGTGGCTCTCTGGGGGGGTGGGGGTGCGTGACACGAGCAGGGCGCGAGGGATAGCATTGTGTGAGCATGGCACAAGCACCATTGTTTGGGTTAAGGCTCTCTGTAGGCGATTCTATGCTTGCCTTTTGGAGCGATGACACCACTCACAGTGAGCGCTGGGAGCAGGTGGATTCACACAGGTAATGGTGTAAATATATGTGTAGCATAACAAACAATACTCGAAGAGTGAAATGCTACGCCAAACTCCTTTTCCTCAAGATTTCCTATCCTGAAAAGGGCTCGTAGTGAGAGGGTTGGATCTCCATTTTGCTACCATCATTTCTGTCCGCTATATCGTTAGCTACACAGCCATTGACCATTAAGACCCCAAGGAAGGACACTGCTGAAACCTTTACCATTTAACAGACACTTTTATCTAAAGCAACGTGCAGTATATGATCTTGTACGTTATTTAGTATATGTGTCCCCAATGGGAACTTAACCCACAAGCGTTGTCAGTGCTCTACATACTGAGCCACACAGTGGCCTACCTACTGAACCACACAGAACCACACAGTGGCCTACCTACTGAACCACACAGAACCACTAATTGTTCCATAAACAGGAGATAGTACAGTAGATAGACTGATTTATTATATGATTTGACTGATTTCTTATGAATTGTCCATAGTCCATTAGCACCTTTTTGTAGGCCTTGAAGGCCTTGCACTGGCCCTTTAAGTAGAACTCTAACTGTTGAAACTGGTAACATAAGATGTAAGGTGGCTTCAGTGACCTCATTAGAAAGACATGGGTCATGGGTCAAAGGTCAATGAACTCCTAGTTCAGCTCCTTCTAATGGATGTTTTTTTTTTTTTTGTGCCACTTTGTTTTATCATTAACATAGTTTAGGATGTCCAATCCATCCATTGTCTAAATTCCTGGTCAGGGTCATTATTGATGAATTTTAATGAATAAACAAGTGTAGCTTTGGACTGTGGGAAGAAACATACAGATTCAAACTCCGCGCACAGAGGCCCCGGCCTGGATCCAGACCTTCTTGCAACGCATCATTTAGCAAAAAATTCAGATGTAAAATAAACAAGTGTCTAGAGCATATTCTATGCAGAGCATATTCTATGCCGCGATCACGCCCTGTGAGCCAAGGGATTATTGAAGTCAGTTGTCTGAGGGTTAACAAGACAACGCTAGTGGCGCTCTCCGAAAATCCCCTCGTTTTCTCTCAGTTGTGACTCCACGATGGTGGAATGACCTTCCTGTGGCAGTCAGAACAGCTGAGACCCTGGCCACCTTCAAGCGACGACTGAAGACTCACCTCTTCAGGGTGCACCTCTCCCCGTAGTCCGGTTTTTGTTAACTTAGGGACATAGTTGCTTAGTTTACACGTCTACTTGTTTGTATTGTATTAGGCTTAGGCATTATTTCCTGCATTTGAGTGCTTTACTGCTACCTCTGAATTGTGGCTACAGATTTACCTACAGGGTCCTAGTTTAACTATGTGGTTGCTCCTAGCACCCAGGAATTGTACTTCCCACTAGGGTGGCTTTCAGCTAAACTGTTCTTGACTACGGTTAACACTTTGTTGTACGTCGCTCTGGATAAGAGCGTCTGCCAAATGCCTGTAATGTAATGTAATGTGATGTCACGCGTGACATCACCGCCGGACGGAGAAGTTTAGTCAGGGCCGCACTTTCACCAGGACACCCGATACGGCAGGACGGAGGTGGATAAGCTTACCGGCGCTGTGCCGCGCTTCACCGTGGTAACAAAGCTGTGCCGGCCTGCAGTGTGACAAGCCCAGGGAAAGGATCCATTATCAGATCGGCTCGTTTTGTTTCCAGCTTTAGATTAGTGCGGCTTTCGGCGTGTGGCCGCTGTTTGTTTTCCGGGACGTTTTTTCCCCCTCTTTTCCGGTGGAAATTTGAGTCCTGTTGATTGTGTTCCCTCTTTTGATACTGTTTCAGCACGGCGCTGAATGCGCCCTGAGTTCTGCTAGCCTCTTCTAAGGCATCGGGGGGGCGGGGGGGGGTTTGGGGGTTTTCCTCATGCGGGTGGAAGGAACAGTGCTGCATTCCCAGAGTAGGACCCGAGGCTCAGTCCTCTCACCTTTGCTGACGGACCAATTTCTGCGCCAACAGCCACCGCAACAGAGGCGCAAAAAGGCACGACGTTAGCCGCCGGCCACCGCGGGGCGCCATGGATACCTTTTTCCGCCGACACTTCAAGAGGAAGGAGGCGGGCGGGGCGTCGGGAGGGGGCGGCCCGTCAGATTACTGCCGGCACCGTCGGCCCAGCGTGGCGGTGCCCACCAGCAAGGCCCGCCGGCGATCCAGCGCCGGGCTCCCGTCCGCCATCCTCACCCAGCGGCGGCGGTCCAGCGTGCAGGCGCAGGGGGTCCTCCTGGCCGCCGGGGGGTGCTGTCTGGGGGGCGGCCAGGAGCGGCTGGGGAAGACGCCCTACCCCCGGAGGCGCTCCAGCACCACCACGCCCGGCCTGAACCCGCGCTTCGCCGTGCGGCGGCGTCGGGCCGCCAGGCTGCGCACCATCGACACCCACCTGCTGGGGCCCTCCATGCTGCTGGCCAGCCTCATACAGATGACCGAGGAGGAGGAGGGGGCGGGGGGCGAGGCCCGGTCGCCCGGCGAGCCACGGTCCGGCTCCGGGTCCGAGGGCGAGGCCGAGGGCGAGGGCGAGGGGGAGGGGGACAGCGAGCGCTCGCGCAGCGGGTCGGAGGGGAGCGACAGCGGGAGCGACAGCGGGAGCGAGAGCGGACGCTCGGACCCGTGCAGCTGCGGAGGGGCGGAGGCCGAGGCGGACGAGTCCGACCGGGAGCTTGAGGGCGCCGCCCTGTGGTGGAGCCACGGCGCGGCCAGCATCCAGCCCCGCCCCCTGATCCGCGCGCCCCGCTGCCTGCGCCGAAACTCCTCCCACCTGCTGCCCGCCGAGGCCGTCTACTACGGCAAGAGCTCCTACGGGCTGTACGGCCGATACCGGCGCACCAGCCAGCGCCGCCGCCGAGTGTCGAGCGTCTCCACGGCCGGCAGCCCCTGGCCCGGGAGGGGGGTGCCCCTGCCCAGCCGCCGGAGCTCCGTGGCGGCCCGTCGGGCCTCCCTCACCCCCCTGTACCGGAACTGCTCCCCCTGCTGGCGGGGTTCCCACAGCCCGCTGCCGCGCACCTACTACGACCCCCGGCTAGAGACATGGAGTGGGTTCCTCTCGTATGTAGACCGTTACTTTCATCAGGGTCTCCCCTCTGTTTGGAGGGGGGGGGGGGAGGGGGGGGGGGGGGTGTGCGAAGCCAGGGACACTCCCCAATGTGGATCCGTGCGCCACTTTGTTTTAGCCTGCTGCTGCTGTTCACCGATCTTTTAGCACATGGAGGTGGAATATGTATTCCTAATGCAATTGCGCCTGCTTTGTTTTGACGCTGTCCCCCAAATGTAGCAAAAAACTGTTGATGTTAATACTGGGGAGGTGTGGAGTGTGTTATTATTGTATTGACCAGGGTCACGGGACAATGCTGGCTTCAGCATTTGTGAACTTGCGTGCGGGTTATTTATGCACTGTTATTCCACAAGGGACAATGAGCTGAGAAGTGAGAGAAGGACGTTACAGGCACTAACTCAGCCAGCAGACAGAACGCAGGGAGTGAAGGGATAATTCTACTCTGGAGGTAGCCGGCAAATGAGGGTTTGAGCTGCAGAAGCAGTGCACAAGTTAAGCCTGGGCGTTACTCCCTGTTTCAGTCACAGACCAACTCTAAAATCGAACAACCTGTTTGTCCCTCATCGTCACGTTAAATGGCTTCAAAGTGAATCCCCAGAAACCTAAATTCTACACAAAAAACACCCCAACAAATAATCAACAAAAGCTGTTTTTATTTTAATTTTTAATTTAATAAAGTTGAGAGTGTATGCACCACGTTCGGAGTGCGTCTTTTGCAGGAACGGCTCTCGTCGGAAACCCTGCCGGATACCTCCGGCGAGGCCCTCCTGCTGCTCTCTCAGCCTGCCTTGCGCATTTGTCCCGCGGGTATCCTCCTGGCACGCTGCAATGGAAAAACATCCGGCGCCGATAACATAATCGTTCCCATTACAATAAAACATAACGGCCGACGCAGGCGAGAACTTTAGGCGGGGTGTGGAAAGCGAATGTGCACACGCCGAGTTTGTCGAGTGCAGGAAACGATTACAGTTCTGAACCGGCTCCGATGTGTCTGCCCCGCTGTTTTGCTTTGGAACTTCATTTCCCCAAGTTGACCATTGTTATGATCCTTTCCTCGTCCTAATACACCTCTCCCGTATTGTTGTTCTCTTTTTCCAAGGACACCACTTCCTCAATCGTGTGCAGGTAACTGCCAACATAAAGGAAACACCAACACAAAGTGTCTTATTTAATCTCATTCGTCCATGAGAATTTACATCATTTGCTGTTTTGTTGATGGCGGTGGAAAACGCTGTCTCAGGCGTCGCTCCAGAATCTCCCATGCGTGTTCAATTGGGTTGAGATCTGGTGACTGAGACGGACGGCCATGGCATACGGTTTACATAATTTTCATGCTCATCAATTCCATTCAGTGACAACTCATGCCCTGTGGATGGGGCATTGTCATCCTGGAAGAGACCACCGCTTTGTGTTTATAAGTGTTTACCTTGCCCTCTAAGGAGTTGAGTGGACCTAAACCATGCCAGGAAAATGCCCCCACACCATAACAGAGCTGCCAGAACCCTTCATTTACTCAAGTGTTTCCTTTATTTTGGCAGCTATCTGTATCCAGGACTCTCTGATATAACAAATATTGCAGAATTGCAGAATCAGGAAAATGATTTAGTTTCCCGAGTTCTACCACAGGGACTGCTTAGATCGTAAACAACACCTGCACAATCAGCCAAACAGCTGATCCCCAGTTTAATTCTGAGGTATAGACAGTATACACTGTACATTACCTGGGTGATTCTGATAGCATACCTGTGTAAAGAGGAGAAAGTTAGCCTGAAGGGCTTGCTGAACTTTCCTTCACCCGGCGGGGGCTGGGTCTTGGCGTAATGCCACCAAACGGAACGGCGTGACACCGACACCTTCAGAGCGTTTAACTCTGCGGCCACTCGCCCCCCACCCGGGGTCCTTAGCACCTCCCGCAGCCCGCCTCCTTGGATCGAGGCCTCATTACCCAGGCTCCTCTGTGCACAAAGACCAGTGACCAGGTCCCTGCACACACACACACACACATTTTACACTTTAAGCATTTAGCAGACGCTCTTATCCAGAGCGACTTACAATACGTGCATTAATACAAGGTAAGAACAATCATAGTTCACGCACGAGATCAGTGCAGGAATACAGCGATAGACACACACACGCCAGCGTGTCGCCAGTGCCATTGATTAGCCAATCAGCAGCGGGCGCTTCTGTAGGTCGTCTGAACTGAAGCCAGGGGCAGGATAAATCGGAGCCGCGAACCTTTTGTCCCCTGAAGCGAACAATAACGTCTCCTCTGTTGCGGCCGCCGTGCAGCACCGTGTTTGAGCGCGGGGCCTCGTCGTTATGTCGTGACACGCCGTAGGGGTGGCGTAGTGCAGGCGGTTTGCTCTTTCGTAGCTGTCACTCGTCACAAGCCACTTTTACATTTTCTTTATTTGTGCACAGGTAAACACCCAGATAGTGATTGAGTAAAAAAACGGATTCTGTTAGGCCAACTTCTAGTTGTGATTCAACTTTCTTTTAACATGCTCAATGCTATTTTCATTAATAACAGCACTAGTTGTTTGTGTGTGTCTGTGTGTTTGTGTGTGTGTGTGCGCACATTTGTATGTGCGTGTCTTCAATCTTTGCATGTCATTCACATGCAAAGTTCTGAAAATACACATGATCTGAAATAGACACATTTACCTACAGAACAATATGCTGAACTGTAGGTGTTCATCTTTTAAACCCAGTCGACTGGCGTGTATTTGTTAGTAAGTAAATAGTGGTAAACAGGTTTTTTTTCATGTCAAAATACAGAATAAATGAAGAAATAAATACAGAAGAGTAAAAAATAAATAAATGTTGAAGCGCCAAACCCTCTCTTCTGAGATACGCAGCCCCCTCTCATTCTCTTCCTGTTGACCCCAGCATCAGATGTTTATTACAGAATAGATAGCGCATTTCCTGTGTGAGTTTGGCGGGTGTGAGAATCGAATAGTCAAAGACAGATGGGGGATACATTTTTTTTTTTGCCAGAAAGAACCGAAGTATAAACATAGCATTTAAATCACATTTAATTATTTACATGTGTCTACACACTGATCTTTCAGCTAAACTGTTCTTGACTACGGTTAACACTTTGTTGTACGTCGCTCTGGATAAGAGCGTCTGCCAAATGCCTGTAATGTAACGTAATGTACACTTGGACCGGATGTAGTGGGTATCCACACACTAGGACAGCGTCTGAACAGGATCAGCCACGCGGCAGTCATCTGACTTCACTCACTTTTAATCATTTGTGTAGCTTGCTACTTGCCATATCTCCAAATATAGTTTGGTATCACAACCTGGCCGGCAAGAGCAGTGCTTTAAAAGGGAAGAATTCCAGGTGAAGGGTCCGCTTTGAGCAGATGACACTTAACCACGACCGCTGTGTTTATGAAGCCCTTCATGTTTGAGAGGATCAAATTCAGTCTCTGGCCACAGACACGAGTAGGCTAATGGGTCAGATACACTGGAACTGGCCGTGTGTTTTCAAGGAGCCAGGTTTTGAAAGTCAGTTCCAATAATGTGTTTCCACATCACGGCAGCTTTTTAAACGTGAGTGGATGCTTCAGAAGCCGCCCTGGGTCAAGCTGTTAAGAGGTGTGGGGTTTGTGTCGTTTCAGGAAAGCCATCGCCAAGTCCGGCCTGCAGCACTTGGTAGCTCAGCCCAGCGCTTCAGCTGTCGTCAAGGGCGACCTGGACCGAGAGATCCGCAGCACCGTGGACTGGACCGTGAGTGGTTCTGATCTGAGGGAGCACCACACACACGCACGCACACGCACGCACACGCACACACGCACACGCGCACGCACGCAGACGCACACGCACACTCACACTCACACTCACACTCACACGCACACTCACACTCACACACGCACACGCACACACACACACACACACACACACCCCCCAAAATCCCCCCCGCACGGAACCAGAACAGAGGCCTCCGAAACCCTGCCATATTTGCTTGGTCTTTGTCTCTACTCTTCGCAATATCACATCTCAACTTGATCACGTCTGGGAACTACTTTTTCAGCAATAGTTTTTATATAAGTGTTTGTACATTTTTACATTCCCATTTTTAGGCATTTAGCGGACGCTCTTATCCGACTTGAGCGACTTACACAGTTTACATTTCTTTACATATAATCAATTTATACAGCTGGATATTTTACTGAAGCAATTCAGGTTAAGTACCTTTAGCTCAAGGGTACAACGGCAGTGTCCCACCTGGGGAACCTGCAACCTCTGAGTTACAAGCCCAGCTCCCTAACCATTGCACTACACTGCCAGCCATGTGCCTGTGCCTATGTACTGTATGTAACAATGTTTTGGCTATATCCCTGATAAATAAATAAATTACTCATTTAAAATGAAAACATATACACATAGACACAGTACCATTCAAAACGCTATGATATGACTATATTTAGCGCAAGTCCATATGTAAACATACCAATATACAGACATTCAAAAGATACATTTTACCATACCTCACAGTTAAGTATGATGTGTATATGTGAATATCAATGTAGAAATATACACACTCCCTGGGTAATTAATCAGAATACGTATTACCATATACCATATTACCATACCACATATTTACCATGTATTAATGCACATTTTGTAAGTTGCTCTGGATAAGAGCGTCTGCTAAATGCCTAAAAGGAAAAATTTAATGCATATTAACCGTGCGTTTTTATGGACAACTATAAAACGTAAATATGCATGATCCATATAACTACAGGATTTGATGGGCAGCACCAGCAACACCAGAGACGTGATTTAGTGCACGTGAGCTGCATGACGTTCCATTACTACATTTTCAACCTCGAATCAGCGGCGAGGGCCAGGCTCTCTCGCCGCGCGCAAATCACCGCGTGCTCCGTTCCTCCGCCGGGAGAAGGGTCCGAGATCCGTGCTAGCTGAAGGCATTTCGTGAGACTGGCCCCCTTTTTCGCCCGAGTGTTCTGTTTATTCTCTTTAACTATTCAGTGACTGACGCCCATCTCTGTGACAGTGTAGTTTCCTCTTTCCTGTTTGCGCGCAGACGCGGGTAATGAGAAACAGACGGACCTTGAATGATGGCGCTCACGTATTAGGAGCGATGCATGCAAGGGGACGTAATTGTACACCGTCGGAACGCATAGAATCGGCGTCGTCACGTTCGGAAATCCTCCGTGTGTGATGAACTCTAGGTAAATTATATAGAATGTGGTAGCATCGGCTTCCGTTAGGTTTTTACTGAAATACAATATTCAACCAATCCGGAGGTGATGAAAGTGTATGATACTCTTGTGGGAACCCTTTCTGAATTAGGCATTTCATAACACTCATCTACAGTGCGCGATCTGAAATAATAAGCCAGCCGCAATATTGCCATTTTATTTACAACACAATTATTCCCAGAAAGGTAGCCTATGTGTTGTATTCCGATTACTGGATTCATATTACTCAATGTAGGGATTTGACAATTCCAGTTGATCGTTAAAATAAGCGCTTCCCTTTTAAATATTCGTTTTCGTAAGCATGGGTCCTGAAGGTTTAATTTGCGTCTGTCCATAAGTGTACAGTGTGCTGCCCTTAGGTTAGCCAATCAGGACGCTGCCTGTTTTTGCTGACGTTCTTCCTCTTTCCTCCTCTCGGCGGCAGGAGAGCGCCCTGTATGGCGATCACATCTGGTTCGAGACCAACGTCTCCGGGGACTTCTGCTACGTGGGAGAGCAGCACTGCATCGCCAAGTCACTGGTGAGCGCTCACAAAGCAATAGCAATAAGCACCACTCATATATTTGGGTCAAGAACGACGCAATCATTCTCAGTGTGTAGCATGTTATATGGCTGCTGATGTTAGCGCTCCCTCTAGTGGTAGGTTGGCCCAAGTGCAGGATTTCCAGTATTTTCAGAAGGTAGCAAATCCTTTTAACGGTTTAGAAACGGTGCCATCTAGAGGCTGAAATGATTTTATGCCTACATGCATTCCATAAAGCAGGTGTACAACTATCGCAAAGCCACTGAACATGTAGGATATGGTCGATTTTCGAGCCAGTATCGTAGGGAATATATTCACAGAATTTTTTAGCATGTGATTTAAGTAATACAAAGTTGCCTGTTGGAATCAAATACTTGTGGTTAAAGGTATATCCTCTATTAACAAAAGGGCTGCATTCCCTAAAACACTGTATATTCTGAAAACCGGTAATAAACCCCACCCCCCAAAAAATCCTGCTATTTTAAATGGAAAAATGTGATATTCAATATCGGCCATGACAAACTACAAATCTGTCTGTGAATGACAGTGTTGCCAGTGACAGGGCCCAGACCACTTTAACAGGGGTGGCCCAAGAGTGGCACAGAACCACACAGGGGGGACATTCAAAATGTAATACATTTGAAAAGATGTGATTGACAACCTAATAACCTATCAAGAGCCAGATGAAGTAGGGTGGCACCCAGGGTGGCCAACCAAATTTCTGTGGGGGCAGGTGCCATCCCAGGCCCCTCCCTGGACACGCCCCTGAGTGTTGCTGTTGAGATAATAGCATTAAACAATGATACTGAAGTAGGTCCCAGTGTTTTGGTTTTGGCTCCTCCCCTCGCTAGCTCCAACCAATGGGCACTCGTGATGTCACCAGAATGTCTCACAAAGTTTACACTCCATGAATAGGATTGCGACCCTTTCTTAAAGTAAATAGTTTTCGTTTGCTACTTGTTATTCTCATCTCAGTCTCCATTTTGCAATGTACACTCACAGTTGTAGGCCAAACTATATTTTTTTTTTTTTTTTTGGGGGTGTTACCATAGCAAACCCTTGAAGATGGATGTCTCATGGCACCACATTCAGATTCCCTTTGCATCCCACATTTCTGTATCCGTTACTTCTACCTAGAGACGCATTCCCTTCTGTGTCAGCGACTTCTTTCAATGTAATCATTCATAAACCAATTCAAACCAACGCTGGAAATATACGGGTCTGTCTGCACTGTATTTCCCAGTACTCATCTTGATTGTTTTTTATTTTTAAAATTTCTCCCTGTCATGACATCACCGCAGCAAAAGTCAGTGGCGCGGAAGAAATGCGCCGCCTGCAAGATAGTCGTCCACACCGTCTGCATCGAGCAGCTGGAGAAGGTGAGTGACCCCTGCCGCGCTAAAGGGCGTAAAATGAGTCCGGAAGTCATCCCTCCTCTCCCTTGCTCCTGTGGAAGTGGGCCCGCCGTTGCCATGTCAACCTGTTTCCCTGTTCTCCCCAGCTCTCCCAAACGGACGTGTTGATCCCAGTAGACAGTACTCCTGACTCTCCCATCAGAGAAGTGAGACTCTCACGGCCAGCTGCACTGGCTCCGGGGGGACCAATCACAGCCCCCCTCTCCTCTTACAAGCCCCTGCCTCTGCATTCTGATTGGATTGGAAATGATTCAGCTGCTTTTTGATTGGCTTAGATAAAAAAGAGGGTGTTCATTCTGGGAGTGCTGACCGCCAAGCATGCGGAGTTCTGTTTACTCTTGATCCTTTCTCTTGTTTGTCCGAGGAGGGCGCTGATCAGGGCTGGGTTGATTTGAGGGCCCTGTCTACGCAGGTGTGCATATGGGTGCCTACATCTGAAGGGCTTAGTCTCTTACGAGGTATCGCAATGTCAGCAACCAGTGGTGGTGTCTCCTCTGCTGCCCGTTGCATTCGTTAAAAGACGGATTGGCTGATGCATTCGGTGGTGTGTAACTGGAAGGTCGTAATGTTAATCCAGATCTTTCAGACACCCTGTTTCCTAATATATAATAATAATATATGCTATTTAGCAGACGCTTTTATCCAAAGCCACTTACAGTAGTGAACGCATACACTTTTCAGTATATGTGGTCCCAATGGGAATCGAACCCACAACCTAAGCGTTGTCAGCGCCACGCTCTTACCTACTGAGCCACACAGAACCACTAAGACCTGGCATGTTGTGGACGCATTTGTTTGTGCAACAAAAGAGGAGGGGACACGATACAACTGACATTGAGATACCTGGAAGAGGGTGCCACTGATGTTACCCTTTCCAACGTGCTGATGAACAAAGTCCCGTTTCCCAGAATCACCTTTCTTCTGTAAAGGGAGCCTGGGTGGACACTGCCCCCTTGTGGACGCTGTTGTCCCAGGCGTATTTCGGGTACAGTGGATTTTTGTTCATCGCCAGCTGAAATGCCGGGGGGGACCTTCTGTTGGGGTCGTCAAAGCTGTCGACGGGACTCTGAACCACTGGTTGAATGAAAAGCTCAGGTTGATCGGGGTTAAGCTTCCAATCTCACGGGGGGAAAAGGGCCTTCCTTTGGGGACTGCGGCTTGGGGTACACTGGGGTCGCCGGCACCGTACATATCGGGTGTAGTAGCTTCAATAACCTCTCTGTATGAACTTCAAACATACGCTTGGGTCATATTCTGTTTTAAATGGCCATTGTCATTGGCAAAAATAAATAAATAAATGTGTTACATGTACTATGTCTTTTCTCTTTCTCCCTGTAGATAAATTTTAGGTGTAAACCGTCGTTTAGGGAGTCGGGATCGAGGAATGTACGGGAGGTAAATACCTTTTCTTTTTGCTGACTTTTTTAAAAACCACAGCTGTTGTACCCTTTTTCTCACAGCAGGGGGAGCCATAAACACACGTGTTCATTGTTCCACACTCCCCTAACAGTGGTCATTCGCCATTCATCTTTACACATGTATTTATGAATTGTGCTTAAGGGCATCCCAGTGTTAAATATCAATACATATTGTCATAAGACATGCATCAACTGTAATAGGACATTTTAATCGATTTTCAGCTTTCCACAAAAGGTTCATAAATACCTGTAAATGTTGCCCAGGGCAGGTTTGACCATGCGAAAGTGAAAATACTGCTCCGTTGTGCTTATATATGCTTATAAATGCTTGGAGTGTCCTTTTTCCATGTTTTTTTTTACATAACTTTTTACAATTGCCCTTCTAAAAGGATGCTTTTTAGGCCCTGTGTGGATATCTGTATATCAATTGCAGCTAAAAAATACACATTTAAAACAATGTTAAGTATATGTATTTATATATGATATCTTACTGTTTACAGTGGGCCCTTATGTTAGCAAGACGTAACAGTGGGCATTATGCTGCAGTCCACTACAACTGTAGTGCAGCTAATGTTCTGCATTTTAATTTTGTTCTGATGCCATTTCATTTACAATAAATAACGTTGTGACACAGATGAGGTATACTTTGAAATCCGTGAAGAAATGAGTGGAAAGGTCAGCTGAAGGGTGCTCATCAATCTTACAAACAGGTTGTCACACAGCGCTCATCCACAGGCTTGGTCGTACTTGAACGGGCGTCACATTTTGGCGCTTTTAACTCGTGTTGGTTGTTCGACAGTGAAAACATGTATACAGTCATCTAGGTTATTATACAGGTTAATGGCAAAATAAAAGCAACACCAACGTGAAGTGTCTTAATAGGGCGTTGGGCCACGATGAGCCACCAGAACAACGTCAATGCACCTTGGTGTAGGCTCTACAAGTGTCTGGAACTCTATTGGAGGGATGCGACACCATTCTTCCATGAGAAATTCCATCATTTGGTGTTTTGTTGATGGTGGTGGAAAACACTGTCTCAGGCACCACTCCAGAATCTCCCATAGGCGGTCAGTTGAGTTAAGATCTGGTGACTGAGATGGCCATGGCATATGGTTTAGATAGTTTACATGCTCATCAAACCATTCAGTGACCACTCATGCCCTGTGGATGGGGGCATTGTCATCCTGGAAGAGACCACTCCCATCAGGATAGAAATATTTCACCATAGGATGAAAGTGATCACTCAGAATGGCTTACTGGTGCTTACCTTGCCCACTAAGGGATTGAGTGGACCTAACCCATGACAGAAAAGGCATCTGACATCATAACTGCCCCGCAAGAACCCTTCATTAAACTCAAGTGTTTCCTTTATTTTGGCATGATTTGGCAAGTTGTCTCATACTCCTCATTACGTAAAAATAGTTTATAGTTTAGTTTAAAAATACCTTATAGCACGTATAAAAATGACAAAACAAGGCGTTTTGTCTTTTTCCATTTCGGCTAGTGGCAAATTATGTATGCAGCAAGGCAGCAAATCCAATAGTTTAGGCATTGTTCAATATTATTTCATGCCAGATTGTGTGGCGTGTCTTTAATAGAAAATATGATGTTTTATGATCTGTACAAAGTACTTACACGAGTGGCTGAGCATTCCAAACCTATTCCGCGTTCGTCGAGAGCCCAGCCCCACTGCCTCTCTGTTGATTTGTACCGGCTGGCCTCGCTGCCAGAGTCCTTCAGTGGAGTAAACAAAAAGCCTGCCAGAAACGATCCAGGATCGCTTAAAGGTGGCGGGGCTCGTGCGGAGAAGGAACGGTTCTCGCGAGCGCGTCAGTGTGCGGTTCGCTCGTGACGCTCACCCCGCGCTAAACTGCCCGGCGATGTTTTGACATTCACAGACCCAGACCCCCGCGGGGTTTACTGCGAGGATATCTCGCTGTGCTCTTAGCTCACACCACACTACGGATGTCAGACAGTTTACAGATATTTGGGTTGGCTTTGAAAAACTTTTTCGTTTGTCTTCTAGCTCAGACTCCCGCCGTATGCGGTATTGGGGCAGTTTATAGACTCGGGTTTGTTTTAATGCGCGGGGATTCGCTTGCTGTTACAGATTTTAGTTTTGTTGATCGTTTTGACGGTTAAAGTTTGTTTGTTGAAAACTGTAATAGTTTGGGAACGTTAACGTATACGGATGCTTAAAATGCCCCAAAAGTCGTTTCGCGTACATAATTTGTCTCGCTGGCGGTGCAGCAAGGCAGCCAATCAAGCAGTAGGCATTGTTCAATATTATTTCATGCCAGATTGCGTTTTTCACTTAAAATGTATGTCATGTTTGAGGATCATGCCACAGTCCCGTTTCACGTTTTCTAGAACGATCAAAAGGCACGCATTCCACTAACAGGGTTTAAAGAAACACATTTGTTGGGGAAGTACCTGCATGGCGAAATTGATAGACGAATCTCTTAGTCTACACTTTCCATTTCCACGTGAAGCTTTCATTTCCTCTGACGTCAGCTTTTCTTGCATGTTTTCCCTGTTTGCCTCTTCTGTACCCTCTGCTGCTTTTTACTCCTTTTTTATACCATCCATCTCTGTTTCCTCTGTTTCCTTTCCCCTCCATCTGAACCCAACCCTCCGAACCATCTGAACCCTGTGAACTTCCTGAACCCTGTGAACTTCCTGAACCCTGTGAACCTCCTGAACCCTGTGAACCTCCTGAACCCTCTGAACCTCCTGAACCCTCTGAACCCTCTGAACCTCCTGAACCCTGTGAACCTCCTGAACCCTCTGAACCTCCTGAACCCTCTGAACCCTCTGAACCTCCTGAACCCTGTGAACCTCCTGAACCCTCTGAACCTCCTGAACCCTCTGAACCCTCTGAACCTCCTGAACCCTCTACCCTCCCCCCCGTCCCATCATGCCTCGCTCTCGTTAGCCAGCCTATGGCAGAAGAGCAGTAAATAGGCCCCTCGCGAGGTTCGTTGGGAGGGTTAACCGCATGGCGACCGCGCGCGTGACCCAGACCAAGGTACCTCCTCACACATCCTCCCCCCCCTCTGGAGACTGTGGGCCACACCACCACAACTGCACCATCATTTTGACATTTCAGGCATTTATCAGACGCTCTTATCCAGAGCGACTTACACAGTTCACATTTCTTTACATACAATCCATTTATACAGCTGGATATTTTACTGAAGCAATTCATATATAATATACGCCATTTAGCAGACGCTTTTATCCAAAGCGACTTACAGTAGTGAATGCATACATTTTCAGTATATGTGGCCCCAGTGGGGATTGAACCCACAACCTAAGCGTTGCCAACGCTGTGCTCTACCAACTGAGCCACAGAGAACCACAATTCAGGTTAAGTACCTTGCTCAAGGGTACAACGGCAGTGTCCCCACCTGGTAATTGAACCTGCAACCTCTGAGTTACAAGCCCAGCTCCCTAACCATTACACCACACTGCCAGCCATCACTGCCATCACAATCGCACTTGGTCTGTGGGCTGCTTTTGTCTCTCTCTCACCTGTGAAACTAATTCAGAACTGGCCCCTTTGTGGATGAGCCCCGCGGTCTTGTATCGAATCCAGACCGTGCCAGCGCCGACTGTGGTCAGCAGTCCCTGCTGGGCGACGCATAATTGGCGGCAGCGTCGCCCAGGGATGGGAGCGATCCAGTCGGTCGGGATATCCACGTCTCACCGCTCACCAGCGCCCCCCGCTGGACATTCGGGCGCCCCAAAGTCTGCCTGTGTGAAGCTGCACGTGAAGCGTCTTCCTCCTCCGTCTGTGCGAGCTTAGCAGCGGCGTGAGAAGAAGCGGCGGCTGACGTGTTTCGGAGGGAAGCGCGCGATTGTCTACGCTCTCCCCCCCGAAATTGACAGCAGAGGGTGCAGCGAGTACAGCTTAAGAATAAGATTGGCCATTCCAAATTAGGTGAAAAAGGGGGGGGTGGGAAAGCATTTTTTTAAAATCATCCCCCCCTCCCTCCAAAAAAAAAAAGTGGCTCCAGTCAAAGGCTCCTTGTCACCAATGATAACATCCCATCGACTCACTCATTCTGTGTCCTGTTTCCCTTTGCTTCCTCACACTGCCCGTCCCATCATTTTGGCATGCCTGCTTCCCCCCCTCATTGGCTCCACCTCCTCATGTGGGCGATGTGGGTGTGGCTTCAGCGCTCAGCGTTGTGATGTCAGAGACCCTATATAAAGCGTGCAGGCTTTCCCGACCCGAGTGATACGGCATCGATGGTCCCTCTCTATAGCGCGTTCCCTCAGAACTGTGTTAGAGGTGAACTCGTGCACGTATCCTTCTGTTCAATTTCAATTTCAGCATGAAAAGGGGGGAGTAGCGGTAGATTAGGGGGTTGGGGGGGGGTCCTGGGGTATATTGTTTGTTTGAGACTGAGTCACACAAAGACCGTGGGTTACCCAGCAAGCGGTTTTGTCCCCCCACCGTGACCGGTACAACGCCGCCCGATGTAACGTAACGTGACGTGACCGTTCTCGTTTCAGCCCACCATCGTCCGGCACCACTGGGTCCACCGGAGACGGCAGGACGGGAAGTGTAAGCAGTGTGGGAAGGTGAGGGCAGGGTCACGCGCCGGGTTTTTGTATGACACCGAATCGTGCAAGTGTGAAAACACTCTGTGAGCCTTTACAGGCCCAGACTGCCACAGTGAGTGCTGGATTAAAAACCTGGCTGAAGATTTTATTTCTATTTCAAATTTTTTTACTAATAAAGGACTTTTTGTTCTTCTCTTCTTGTTTTTATTTTTTTACAGGGCTTCCAGCAGAAGTTTACATTTCACAGTAAAGAGATAGTGGCCATCAGCTGCTCCTGGTGTAAACAGGCAGTAAGTGGAGGCGGTGGAAGGGGTGGGTGGAGGAGGGGGGGGCACTCTCCTCTGTTGAGTAGGAGGGGGGCACTGTGTCCTTAAACAGTGCAGTAGCTACTCATTGGTGGTGGTTGGGATGAATCACCACTTTATGAGACCCCTGAGTGTGTCTGTGTGTGTGTGTTTGTGTGTGAGAGAGAGAGAGAGGTGACCTTGTCTGCGTACCTGACTGCTGTGTGCCTCTCTGCAGTATCACAACAAGGTGACGTGCTTCATGCTGCAGCAGATCGAAGAGTCCTGCTCTCTTGGGGCGCATGCAGCTGCCATCGTGCCTCCCACCTGGGTCATCCGCGTCCGCAGACCTCAGGTAACCAGGCGCAGAGCTCACCTGCCCAATCAGAGCTCAGATACACAGGCAGAGAGCTTACCTGCCTTATCAGAGCTTAGAGACACAGGCACAGAGCTTATCTGCCCTATCAGAGCTCAGATACACAGGCACAGAGCTTGCCTGCCCAATCAGAGCTCAGATACACAGGCACAGAGCTTACCTGCCCCAATCAGAGCTCAGATATACAGGCACAGAGCTTACCTGCCCAATCAGAGCTCAGATACACAGGCACAGAGCTTACCTGCCCAATCAGAGTTCAGATACACAGGCACATATCTTATCTGCCCTATCACAGCTCAGATACAAAGGCGCAGACCTTACCTGGCCTATCAGAGCTCAGATACACAGCCACAGGCTTTACTTGCCCTATCAAATAATTCCGGTACCTAGTCACAGAACACAGGTTCATAGGCACAGAGGTACGCAGTGATATCTGCAGCTTGGTTTAAATCCTCAGCGAGCTCATCTTCATTTCCAAACCCTGGTGTTCTTTGCTGATCCTGGGCAGTCCCGTCAGTCTCAGTAACGCAGTGCTTTTCTATATTCAGCTCTCACCATTAGAGGGCTGTCTGCACACAGTGTCTCCGTTTCCATGGCAGTGGGACTTCACTACGCTCCACTGACTTGCACTCTACATTTTCAGTGCTAAATGTAGTGCTTTTCAGTTCAGTTTCAGTAAAGGTAGCAGGATATTTTTCAAGAATATATATATATAATCCACTTCTTCTGTGAAATTAGAACTACCTGTACAATTCCTTTCTGAAGAACGGCCAATGCAGCAGAAACATTACTATATGAGGCCAAACTGAACAATGTCTTTTTAACTTTGATTGTGTTGGGTTATACAAAAGGCAGTAAATGACATGGTTTACATTGTTTCCTTAGACTTCACTAAAGTCAAGTAAAAAGAAGAAACGGACCTCATTCAAGCGCAAATCCAGCAAGAAAGGGGCAGGAGAGGTAAGAGAAACTATCTACATGTTAATATCCATTATCACACGCAACGCAGCCACGCTTTGAATTTGGGGGAAGGCACGTCACCTCGCCTGGATACTTAACGAAGGACAGGTTCCCTTTTCCAATGACGGATCTGATGGCTGTGGGAGACCTTAAAGTCGAGGGTCTGACAGTTACACCAGCAGTGGTATGAAAACAGTTCCACCAGAGAATGTGAATAGCGTGACCTCCAGCGCCCAGCGAGAACACTTCATTGTGTTCGACCTCCGGAGGAAGTACTGAAACGCATCGATTCGTCCCCGGCGAAGACACGCTCACACGGTGATAGTCAGGCCGCGCTCTATTATGTGGGCTTAAGGGAACGTCTGACAATTACAAGTCAATTGGAGCCATCGAGGGACTCTGTATTGCTATAGTACACGTGATTGTAAATAGTGTACATCGGAGTCGCTTCCTCGCAGTGATGTGTAGGACACACGTGCGTATGTTTAAATATTCAGACTGAAAACACTGATATCACCCTGAAATCTCCAGACCTGTGGAGGTTTCTATGGGGTTTGCATATATACATGTATATGCCATTTAGCAGAGGCTTTTATCCAAAGCGACTTACAGTAGTGAGTGCATACATTTCTTTTTCAGTATATGTGGTTCCAGTGGGAATCGAACCCCCAACCTAAGCGTTGCCAGCGCTGTGCTCTACCTGCTGAGCCGCACAGAACCACAAGTATACCCAAATATGCAGTGGTGAAGTCATAGGCATTCTGGTGCCGGAAGATGTACATAACTCTGGTGCAGTCACATAGGTTGTGATAAAACGCCGTAGGCACGCAAAATTAGAATCGGGATCGTGAGGTGCTCCCAGTGTCTTCGGATACAGTGGCAGGGACATCAATCCCGCGGCGGTTTGCAGTGGCGGAAAATGGAGCAAGCCGCGTCGCTTCGAAAGAGGGCTTTTCCATTAGAGCCGCAAGCATTGCATACTGGCCAAGAAGTGCTCCCGCCCTTTAATTGTACTGTGAAGATTAATAGCCCTGCAAATAGAACCACTGAATGTGAGCCGCCGCACTCGCTCGCGGATATCGGTGGAGGGCGAGCTCCGCACGCATCCACTAATCTTCATGTCGTGCGGGCGCGTCGGTCTAATCGTCTGTGTCCAATGTCTGCCCATCCCGGCGAGATCCAGATCACCTGGTCTCTGTGGAGCTGCTGCTGCTGAAGAGTGCACCCTGCACTCTCACAGAGAACAAAGGCCTAGTCAAAGATGGACTCCCATTGGCAGGCCCTGAATTTGTCAAGGGGGAGAAGGGTGCGGAGGGCGAGAGAGACCCCAAAGTTCCCCTTGAGACTTGGGGGCTAGAAACAGGGCGTGTTACATGCCGTGCTCTCTCCTGCACTGGGAGGCTGTCACATGACCCGTGGTGCTGTCACACACAGTGTGCTGTGGTCGTGTGAAGGTACAGTGCAGGCAGGCAGGACGTGGAGGTAGTTGTCCATCTCAGCCAAGACATGCACACAAGAGAACACACACTCGCACACATGCCCTCATGTGCATATGCACATTCATATTCAAAGCAAAAGCATTGTTACAACGTTAAAAAACAAGCATCAGATGCTTTGTATTATAAGTGTTTATAGCCAAAGGCTAATTTCCAACATAGACACACACACACACACACACACACACACACTCATGCACACTCACATACTCTCTCTCACACACACACACACTAAAACACAAGATGTAAACATGTAAACACAAAATCGTTGGTCACTCACACACACACACACACACACTCATGCACTCACATACTGTCTCACACACAATCACACACTCACTCACACACACACACACACACAAAAGCACAAAATGTAAACACAAAATCGTTGGTCACGCGCACACACACACACACACACACACACACACACACACACACACACACACACACACACACACACACACACACACACACACACACACACACACACACACACACACACACACACACACACACACACACACACACACACACACACAGAGTGCCCAGACAGGGCTTCACGTCTCTGTCTGCTGGCTCCTGTTCCCCAGCGCGCGGGGGCCTGCAGCTCCGCGCGGTTGCTCAGGTAGAGCAGACGGCGGCTCTGGGGGAGCGCTCGCCCAGACAGGCAGACTGAGGGGCGTCCCCAGCCGCCCGAGTGTGACAGACAGGAAGTGGCTCGCTGTGCCGAAAAGGAACAAAAAGTGCAGCTTAAGACGCAGGATGTGCCTTTGACAGTTCGCATCTGTCAGATATCCAGAAACCGGGCGCGTCAGTTTCGCAGTAATTGACACAGCTGCTCTTGCATATAGACAGGTAATGTTGACACCCCCCCCACCCCCCACCCCCCACTGTGATAGGTGTGTGACAGGCAGCGCATCCGCACTATAGAAATAAATAAATAAAGAATGAAGAACTAAAGAAAATGGCACAAGCTGTGCTTTAGTTTCACGGCACGCTGCGTTTCCAGCGACAGGGAGAGGCGGAGTAGGAGTTCTAAAGCAGCTGGTTTCGGCACCGTGGCTGAAAAAGGAGCTACGTTACTATGAATAACAGCCCGCTTTGACACGGTGTCTGTCAACCGCACAGGTAATCCGATTGAGACGCAGCGCCGGTTTGCTTTTCCGGGTTTGTGACGCTGGTGTAGGGGGAGAGCGTGGGAGGAGCGGGGTTTCCGCTGGTAAACGTTAGCGCTCGATGTCTCCCGTCTCAGGAGGCCCGGTGGAAGCCCTTCATCGTGAAGCCCGTGCCCTCCCAGCTCATGAAGCCCCTGCTGGTGTTCGTGAACCCAAAGAGCGGTGGGAATCAGGTGAGTCCCTCAGCACCAGTCACCAGCACACCAGTTACACATTGTACCGCTTGGATTTATCAGTAAATCGGCAAAAACATGAGGTCGGGCTCTCCTCAATATTTGTGGGAAACCTGGCAACTAGCTGAAGAGGTTGCCAGTCCTGGCCAGGGCGATTTCTCCTCATCCTCCCTGCCGGTACGAGATTTGTCCGCACCCTGGATGTACGGCAACACCAAGCTGAATTTAACAACAGTTACCGCCATAGTGCTAACAGTGCTGATTGGCTGTCTGTGTCCTGTCACTCATTCACTGATTGGCTGTCTGTGTCCTGTCACTCATTCACTGACTGGCTGTCTGTGTCCTGTCACTCGTTCAAGGGAGCAAAGATCATCCAGTCCTTCATGTGGTACCTGAACCCCCGGCAAGTCTTCGACCTGAGCCAGGGAGGTCCCAAAGAAGGGTGAGGTTCCACGCGGCGCTTCCATCGCCCTACGAGCGTCTCCACCTCACTGTGACAACGGCTGCACTTACACTGCGCTGTCAGCTCTAACCTGGCTATGGCCTAACCACCCTCACTGGTGTCGCTGTCCCGTTCCCACTGCAAATTCCTGTAGATCCAGATTTCTATGGGGGAGTGGAATGGGAAGAAATGAGAACAACGTGTATTCACATATGTTCAAAATTCAAGAAGGCCTTGGCGTGGCCTGCAGTGTTCATTGTTACTGATGGTCTGATTACCATGAATTCATTTTTGCGTGGGGGCGGGGGGGTGCAGTCCTTCCTCTGTGGTGACATATGCCACTCATCTTGAAATGCAAAGGCATTCTGGGAAGAAATTCGGTGTCATGGGTGATGATCCCAGCAGCTGTCCAGCGTCAAATATGACTGTGACCAATGGATGTGACATTGTGTTCAAGCATGCTTTGAAACACACCATTGATGATACAGGGCGTGTACTGTACTAAATATCATGAATGTAATGGCCTGTAGGTACAGGACTGGTACTATAGAGTCTGTGTCTAATTAAATGATGTGTTTCATCACAGGATAGTAATGAGGAACAGAGGAGTTTTAGAGCAAACTTACCATTCCATTACCTTTTATTGTAGACGTTCCTCTGCAATTTCATTAGGCCTGTGCAAAGATTTTATGGAGGGAATTCTTCACACGAGAATAGCTTTGGTTGAATAAAGGGTTGAAACATTTACATTTGACATTTTAAGCATTTAGCAGACGCTCTTATCCAGAGCGACTTACAAGATGTTTATTACAGAAGCCCGCACAGTGCGCTGCATACGCAATAGTTTTAAATTCTGGAGGTAATTGTTTTCTGCTTTTCCTTTGAAGGTTAGAAATGTATCGCAAGGTGCACAACTTGCGGATCCTGGCGTGCGGAGGGGACGGAACTGTGAGTATGCGTGGATCTTAACGGACCTGATTTCACTATTGACCTGTGTCCTTTCTGCTCTACACTTCAGCAGTCCAATGTTTTTTAAAAATTATTATTATTATTTAAAATTGCCCTCCCCACACGAACTCGCCACTCATCTCTAAGTGGCAAGCTAATTCTCAGAGGGTAGCGAACTCTGCTTCCTTTGAGATGGAATCATGCCCACCCGTATTTCTCTGTGAATTTGTCCCTGCTCACCCTTCCCCCTCCCCCTGGGATGGACAGCCAAACGCCGCCCCCAATTGGGGATCCCCACCAGGGCTTGTCTGGTACAGTCGAGTTTCGAACCGCGACCGTGATAGGCAGCTCGCACTTGTAAAGGACCAGCCAATACGGGTGCGTTAGACCGCTACTTTGTCGGAGGCCCCCCAAAGCAGTCCAGTGTTTCAAGGATGGCGTTCAATGCTGAATCTTTGTGGTTAGCTGTTAGCGCTGAACTGCAAAGTTAAAGCTTTTCTTGCTTCTCGTATGCGGTGTTCCTCTAATTTCAAAATGTTGCTTTCCTTAATTTATTCAAATGATTTACAATAAAACATGTATTATTAAACAAAACGAGAACCCAATTCGAAATGTCAATATGAGTGAAATCCATTTGCTATTTTTGTTGTTATTTTTCGTTCCCATCAAATTTAACAGTAAATCACGAAACGAGCCAGCACTCGAATCCTGGCGTTCTGGCGCAAATCCTTCATCAAGAGAGCGTTCTTTAATAATGAGCGACTACACCAAGCACTAACCGTTTATTTATTTATTGAATTTCCGCTGTTAGCTCGGTGAAGATTGCTCGGTGGTCATGCTACGGGTCACAAAGCCACAGACACAGGGTCCCTTAGAGGATCGAGGGTCCCTCGATCGAGAGTCACCCTGCACCCCTCTGCCCCCGGCCTGTACCCGGTGCAGTCCTGAGACTCAGTGAGGCAAGGTTGCCAGTCCAGCCCTGAGACCAGCGATTCTCCCCTTCTGCCTGGTCGGACGCTCATTCATCATGAAAAGCCAGTTGGCTTCGTCAGTGTCCGGAGCCCTCGGGGGAACTCTGCCAGCCTCGCTCGCTCGCTCTTCCTGACGGACCCGCCCCCGTCGGCGGCATCGCGTCCCCAGCCTCACTCTGGGGCAGTGGCACAGCAGATGGCCCTGCCCGAGGGAGCTGGGCGAGGGCGTTTTATGTTCCACAGCCACAAGTAAAGCAAGCCGGTAGAAAGCTGTCAGCCCGTTCCTAATACATGCCTCTCACAGCCGTTCCCAGTCAGGTGCGTAACTGTCCGATGAGCCTTGATCCTCTCTATGGAGATTGGGTTTTTATTTTTGTACCGTTAGGCAACACCATCGGCAGGTTTTCTTAGATGCTATCCGATGCCATCCCAAAAGGCTTTGGCGCTACTCCTGTGAAACGGAGAAACTGTGCCCCGAAGGTGCACCCAAAATCGCTGTCCCAGAATGCCTTGCACTTGCCTGTTGTGCAGCGCAGTGCGTAAAGGCAGCACATTGCATAAGCGATTAACCTTTGACCTCCTCCTTGGCATGGCCTGTCTGGTGTGCTTTCTTTTAATTACGCTCTTTCGCCCGGCAGATGTTGGTTGCCGAGGTTCCCGTGGCCGGGGTTATTTTTAGCTCGGCCTATTGACCCTGTCGTCCCGCGTTAACGGCCACAGATCCCAGCGCACGCACGCACGTCCGGTGTGAAGTGCGATTTCGGGCTCATTAACGCAATCCGGGCTCCGGGCTCGAGCCAGGCTGGAGGAGGGGAGGAGGGGAGGAGGGGAGGGGGGGTGGGGGTCTGGGGAACCGAAAAAAAACAAAAAACCCCCCAAAGGGTTTGATGTAGGAAACAGTGCTGACAGCGAGTGGAGAGGCTGCCTTTGAGCAGGGGAGCTTATACACTCGAGAGCTGATAGAGGCTGTTTCTTCTGGGATGGGGGGGAGGGTGTTGCGTCAGCCCCTCATAAATGATCCCCCGCCTCGCGGGGCGCGCAGCGGAAAGCTGAGGTCTCACCTGTGATGAAGGGATCGATGTGGAGTAATGGATGCACCCGGGCGAACGCGGCGCTCCCTGCGCGGTGATATTACCCAGCGTCACACTCGCTCACTCGCTCACTCGCAGGCTGAGCGGAGGCCGGGCAAGTAGGCCAGGGTGTGACTGCTGCTAGTCCCCTGAGGGGACACATATCTCAAACGGCCAGGATAGATTGTACCAACCCCCCTCTGTTTCTTTCACTGCTCTTCCTTTCCTTTCACTCGTAGTGCTGTACAGCGTGAATACCGTTAAATATATTCTTGAGTTGTTGGATTGCACTTAGGTTTTTACTGTAAATGTGGCTAGTGTTATCATAACCTGGGGTTGAATTGTAAAATGCCCTACACGGAGCGATGTGTCATGAATGATTAATTCCAGAGTTTCTAGTTGGTAGTTCTGTGTTTAATCACGATATTACAATGTAGTTGTTTAAGATTATAGGTGGGTTGTGTCCTCCAGTAAGTGTGTGGATCGGAGTGGAGGGGTGGGGTGGGTTGAGTTGAAGGGTGTGTCCTCCAGTAAGTGTGTGGATCAGAGTGAATACGAGTTACAGTCTCCGCTCCCAGTCTCTATAGACACTCTCTGTCCCTAAGGTCAGAACTGAGATGGGGAGGTGGGCCTTCTACCATTATGACCTTCCTCTTGGAGCTCATTACAAAAAACCAATGTTAGAGGAGACAGTGTCTCTTCCAGAGTTCAAGGCCTCGGTTGAAGGCTGTATTTGTGACAGCTGCATCTGCTTTTAATTTTAATGTAACACTCTGCTGGCTTTATGTTGTTTCATGGTATTGTTTTTGTTGTTGTACAGTTTTAATACAGTGTGTTGTACTGTACTGTCGAAACTGTTGTTGTTTGTTGTATGCACATGCCATTTATTGTCTTGGTGACTTTGTTAGGCTACACAAAATAGGTTTTAACCTGAAGGATCTTGCCTGGTTACATAAAGGTAACATTAAAAAAGAGTGATTGAAAACGATGTCAATCTTCCTCTGCAGGTGGGCTGGATCCTCTCCACTCTGGACCAGCTGCAGCTAAACCCACAGCCCGCTGTAGCCGTCCTGCCCCTGGGAACCGGGAATGACCTGGCCAGAACCCTTAACTGGGGCGGGGTGAGTGGCCCGGCCTGCGAAAAGTGTACAAAAACCTTGATGGATGGAGCTTATGTTTTTATTTTTTTTATACATTTTATTTTCCAATTTTACCCAGTTTTTCTCCCAATTTGGTAGCCAATTACCCGCTGTGCTTAGTTCAATCCCCTCCCTCGTAGTTTGCTGCTGTAGTCCTGTGACCGGCAGTGACAAGGGCATAGCACTGCCTCCTCCGAGACAGCACTCGTTGTGCCGTCGACTGTAATTCCCGTACCCCAGAACCACTCCTGTGCGCAGCGAACTGTGTGTGTCAGCTTCCCTCCCCCCTGGGGCGGACAGCCAATTGCTGCCCCGGTGGCACTCCCGACCAGAGCCGACTCTGGCGGGACGGGGAATCGAACCCCGGTCTCCGTGGCCAGCGTGGAATGTTGTAACCACTGGACCACGCGGGAGGCCAGGGATGGAGCTTACGCTAATGACATCGTGACATCGGGCTGTTGTCCTGGTCTGCTCGGGCCAAGGTCTGAGCCACTGTGTGCGGTGTCATGCAAGGGACAAGTAATCAGGAGCTCTTTTCCACAGGGATATACGGATGAGCCCGTGTCCAAAATCCTGTCGCACGTCGAGGATGGGAACGTCGTCCTGCTGGACCGCTGGAACCTCATCGTGGAGCCGAACCAGGAGGCGAGCCAGGAGGAGAAGGACGAGCAGCAGACAGACAAGGTACGCCGGCACTGCATCTACCAGCAGAAAGCAATTCACACGCGAGGTTACAGTAAGGCCATATTTTAAAAAATGAGACTATATCTATGTATGTTTTGTTTTTTCTCCAACATCCTTTCTTGTTACTTTTTGGGGGGTTGATGCAATAGAATGTATTTTTGCCCAAGAGGAAATTGTAGTCTTCAAAAACCAAACACGTTTGGCAGTATCAGCTTCAGCTAACTCTGAAAAGATAAACATTGAAATAATATAAAGATGATATTTGTAGCTTTATCCTAAAACAAATACATTCAACGAGCAGATATTTAAGAAGCATATTTAAATGCTTTAAATTTCTTAGCATTTTAATTCCAAATAAATCTGTAGAATAGCATCAGAAAGCATTAAGCATGAAAAAATAAAAAAAACTTTCTGTCAGGCTTCATACCGTTCACAATCTTCAATTTTAAGAGCAGAAGAAGACACGGACATGGTCCTGTCTTTAATCAACAATAGTCCTTAAATGTAACTTATAAGTGAATGCAAGTGTTTTCTCAGGAATTTTGGTGATTGGGGAACTCACCACGCTGTGAAGAAAAACATTTGTAGAAAAACACAGAAAAAACACTCCCATTTAATGTTTTATTGTATCCAGGGGAAGGATTGCCTGAGTCACACATTTTTTTTTTTTTTTCTTCTACTGACAAAACATGGGACACAACAGTTAGTAACTATAGCTACCAAATGGCTATATACTTGGCACTGAGTGCAAGTAGGCATATGCCTATGGCTATAGTTACTTGCACTCAAGTAGCTATAGCCTACTTTAGTGCAAGTAGCTATACAGAGTGCATGTCCTCCCCAATATTCAAAACTGTCATATCTGCCTCCCCCCCAATAATTTATAGATATAAAACATTCTCTTTCATTATGTGCCCCCCCCAATATTTAATATGTGGTTGCGCCCTTGTGGTTGTGCGTTGATCGCACAGTTCTCGTCATGCCTAGCACTGCCCAGTATTCAAAAGACGTCATGCTTGTATCACCACGCGGGTTGCTCACCTCTTCCGCATGATTTGTACCACTGCGCCTCTTGTAAAGCGACCGCGTCCTCCACCATTTTGATGGTACACAACGGTTAGTTACGCGGCGGCTGGTCAATTTTCACGCTTGGCCGCTAGCACGCAGCACCAGAATTCAGCGTACCGCATTTGACGGATTTAGCTGTGGTGTGAGTATCATGTGCACTCATGAAAGCATAACCCAAGCAACGTTGAATCTAAATTGGTGTGAAATGCATGGTGTGAAATTTTCCGGCACATTTAAGTTCACAATGTGAACTTCACATTACGAGAAGCCAACATTGTTACACTCAAATAAATATCAGCAACTTCAAAGGGCTGAGATAAGAGTCGTTTTTATTTAATCACGAATGTCAGGGGTCCTAGTGAAGTGCATACGTGCGTACAGAAAACGCGTGAAATGTTTTCCATCCTTCGGCGGTTGTATGAACAAAAAATGCTTTGCATACCGTGTTTTCTGTACAACAATTAATATATTTTATTAATTGTTATTATCATTTTTTATGGAGTCATTTTCTTGACTTAAATATTTACCCATACTGGTATCATTTACGTGTTTTTAATTGGGGTAGTTGTGAAAAATTAAATATACATTTCAAAATGAATGGTTTTCGACTGTTGTGACAGAGGATCTTTCTACCAAAAAAATTAGGACGGGAAGTCTCTAGAAACAAAGGCAATAACTTGGATACGATAAAATTCTGTCTTTGAACTGTCTTTGAAGGGATTTTTTATCTTGATTGTGGATTTCTCCATTTTACGATTCTGTTCATTTTCAGTTCTTATGTAACACGTAAAGTAGGACACATTCACAGAAATAACAAGGCCAAAAATATAGGAAAAGCCAAGCTCAACTTTTTTAACAATTATTTTAATAAAATGGTAATAAAAATTCACCACTATTTATCATAAACTTATACATATGGATTACAGTATTAACAGAATGTATATTGTTAAGAAGTTAAGTATTGTTATGAAGAAGCTTTATTGCTTGAGTAAAAACACAATTATTCTATAAGTGAGATTCATGGGTCCAATTAGTTTTCCCATTTCCATATGCCGTTCATGAATATTGTGCTATTTAGTATACCAAGTGATATATCACAAAGTTATATTGTTTTGTTTTAATATCGGCGCTGGTTATTTCTCTTGAATTAGCAAGTCAAGTTGTTTGGACACTGTACTTCAGTGACATCATTTAATTTACAGTTCATGTTCAGCTCAGGGTCTTTGCTGCCTCCGGTAAATGTGCCTTTTAGAGAATAGCGGGTAGTATTAGCAGGCGGTGAGCTACTTTCGCTGGCAACCACTTGCAGATAAGCTTCCAGTTCCAGCAACTGCTTCCATGGTGAGGAGTTGGCCAGGAGAAATGGTGGCTAAGAAGAGCTAATATTCGCTTCAAATACGTTTACAGTATTCCAACACTCTTACCATAGTAAACCGCGCTCTTTGAATTTTTTTATTTTGTTTTTGTTTCTTGTTTCCCATTTTCTCCCAATTTAGTAGCCAATTACACCCTCTATTTTTTATGCCAATCACCCCCTCGTATTGTGAGTTCGCTGCCGTAGCCCTGAGACCGGCAGTGACAAAGGCGAAGTATCGTCTCCTCCAAGACGTCACTCGCCAAGCTGTCGACCATAACTCCAGAGCCAGAGCCTCTCCTATACGCAGCAAACTCATATCGGCTTCCCTCTCCCCTCCCTGGGGCGGGCAGCCAATTGCTGCCCCCTCGTGGCACTCCCGGCCAGAGCCGACTCTGGCGCGGCCCGTGAAATCGAACCCCAGTCGCAGTAGCCAGCGTCAAACGTTGTAACTGCTAGACCATGCAGGAGGCCCGGCAATGCCTTTTTAAGCATTTTTGTTTGTTAGGGTTGAGAAAAGCCATGTTCCTTTCTCTTGGCTTGAATGTGTGATTTCCTCCCCTCCCCCACGCTTTTTCCATACAGCACGGATTCCAAACCCTGGCTACAAAATGGCAGAAAATTGCTCAATATCTGTGTCTGGCGATAAGCCTTATCGGCAACCTGCAAGAGAAGTGAGGAGATGATGGGTCTGTCTGTAGCTCAGGACGTCACTATGGGAGACGGTCATGGTTGTGGCAGGGAGCACAAACCAGATGTCTCCCGGCGTCCGGGCGGCCTGAAGCCCCGCTACTCCCCGCGCCCCCACTCCTGAAGCCCTCCGTCCTCCGTCCCCCCCCGCCCGCCATCGTGATAAAGCACAGCGGAGTGTCTGAGTGAACGGGGAGGCCAGATCTGTGGGCTGATTCATCGAGACAGCCGCGAGTGATGGCGACCGCGATGGCGGGCGACTCGTAATTGGCCCTGACCCGGCCCGCAATTAATAACACGCCGACTCAGATTGGATCAGAACGCGCCGCGGACGACCGGAGAGAGGAGTCGGGAATGAGGCTCATGCGCTGCCGAACAGCCCCGGTTATTATCAGTGTGAAGCGTAGCGGAAACTGCCAAACTAATTACGCCGCGAGCGTCGGTTTGCTTGTTATGTAATGGTGCCCGGGCGTCCTCCACTGACTCCACAGAGATAATGTGATGGAGTTTAATCAGACTTCAAACACTGCTGTCAGTGGCACTTCCTTTCATAAACACTGCATAATGTGGCCGCATTAGGAACTACGCAACTCGCGTAATCGCTGCGTAAACAGTGAACGCGCGCCAACCAAAACGGATCCATGTCAAATATGGCTTTGCCGTGACCAAACCACAGTGTTATGTCAATGTCACTTGAGACGTGGATTACGATGTGGCACGCCTCACTCTATGTCAGTATGTTGTCTCTCCCAAGTGTGTGCATGCTCTGCTTGTGAAGGTTGTCTGTCGTTCTTATGAAGGGGGTCATGCCATTTACACGTTCGCTGAAGGCCAGAATGTCCACTGCTGATGCGATTGACCTGCGCGTGACCTCTCAGGAACAGGGAAACGATTTCCGTGTGTGGTGTACCGAACTTATTTCCGCCTTCTTCTCGAGGCAAAGCGAGAGTGCACCGTGCTCGTCCGCTCTGACCCCGCGGCCTGTGTCTCCTCATCCAACAGCTCCCGCTCGACATCTTCAACAACTACTTCAGCCTCGGCTTCGACGCCCACGTCACGCTGGAGTTTCACGAGTCCAGAGGTCAGCTCCAACGCTTCCTACGCCCCGTTTCCATGGGTTTGGGTTCCCTCTGGTCGTTCCGCCATGGCTCCCATCGCAAACGATTTCCATCTCTTACGGGCCCAGTTACGCACAGTTTGTGATTGATTGATTGATTGATTTAATTTATTAGAAAGAATGTTAAAATACATATATAGCTTCACCCCATTTGGGCTGCGATACATCTATTAAAACCACTCTAACGAGGATAAAAACACAAAAAAGCCTTCCGGCTTATTTCCATTGTGGTCCTCTTTTATGCACAGTTTGTGATGAAGTCTGACCAACGAAGCACAGCACAAACGAAGCACAGCACAAATTAAGCACAGCACAAACGTTGTCCTCGTTGGTCCTCGGGCCATCGACGATTTTCAGTTCACAAAGTCTAAGGGCGAGGTGCCGGAGAACGGCTGACTGGTTTTCAACTTTCCACTAGTTTACACTGGTCACCAGATGCACGTTGGATTTTGATTACACTTGACACAAATGTTATCATGGCTGTTTGCAACAAACCCTTTGATTTTAATGTCACAGTGTCAAGGAGTCCACAAAGGTGCCTGATACAACTTTTAATGATATTTCTCAACACTGAAACATGATCATGAATTCTTTTGTAAGTATTTTCCAGCAAAAATGCTTGCAAACATAGAGGCGCCCTCGATTACTCTGCGTTACATTAATTGGATGTTTACACAATATTTTCTACATTGCACAACAGTCCCACAGCATTTCATATTCTGTACTTCATCATACAGATGAGTACCCGCACGTCTGCCAAGGACTACCGCATCTCACATTAAACACTTCCAGTCTGGCAGCCCATAATTATTCATGTTGAATCTTGTTATACGACATTAATCCTTTCTCATCAATAATTCGAACTGGCGTCATACATGCCATAATAATATAACAACATTATAAGTTACTGCTGTTTTAAATGCCCGTGTTTCACCTAGCTTCAGCCTGAATCAAATGGATAACTATTGAAACCTACAGATCTGTCAAATTGTCACCACCCTCTGGCAAAAGTATTTTGCAAAGATCTAATTGCAAAAAAAAAAGCCACGAGATTGTTTAGTGTGAAGCCGGAGCAGTGAGTGGCAGGGTCTATTCCAGTTTCTAATGCATTCAGTTTCCTGGGGAATATCATATTTGATGTGCTCAATTTCCACATTCCCTGTAATGCTGCGGGCCTCCCTCATCTCCCATATCTGAGACAGATTTGTGTTTGGACGCGTGTGACAGCTTTATTGAAATGTGTACCAGAGCTGGTGACAGAGTCTGAAGCGTTGTCTACCTCTCTCTCTCCCCCCCCCCACGTCTCCTCAGAGGCGAACCCGGAGAAATTCAACAGCCGGTTCAGGAACAAGATGTTCTACGCCGGAGTGAGTATCGCCATCACTGTCACCGCTATGACAGCCGTCACACCTGTCAGAGCCGTCACCTGCAGCTGGCATGACTGCTCATTTCTCGCTCTCTCGACTCGCATGCGGGCGTCCGTTAACGCTGTCCGTGTTCTTCCTGTGCTCTCTGTGTCTCTTGCTCACCACATATACTCCTCACCCACTCTCTCACCCCCTCACACCACTCAAAGACTTAAGTTTAAGTTATGGGTCCATAAAGCCTTAAAGCAACAGGGCTGTTGTATGGATTATGCTCTGAATCAAAAATATAAAAACTTTTGAAAATAAATTAACTATAATAAGAACAACCAATTTAGCTTATTTAGACTCAATATTTAGCCTGCAGTCTGTACATCTATCTCTCTCTCTCTCTCTCTCTCCTCTCCCTCTCCCCTCTCTCCAGACGGCCTTCTCTGACTTCCTCATGGGCAGTTCCAAAGACCTGGCCAAACACATCAAGGTTGTGGTGAGTAGATCCCGTTTGTGCCCGATTCTGGAACAGTGGAAAGGTTAGGCAACTGACAGCAACCCTACAAGGCCATGAGAGTTTCATCCTCCTGCTGACTCAAGGTTTACTTCAGGAGGAAGTCTGCAGTACAGGCATGGCAAACATCACATTGTTTCACTGTTATATATCACACTATGAACAATGCGTTGCATTGTGGGATTGATTAGGAGTTAAACCCCGGGAGAGGCTGCTGTTGTTGATGATGAGGTGAGGGCAGGGCTGCTGGGCCAAGACTGAGGGAGAGCCATGCCTGTACTGCAGACTTACTCCTGAAGTCATTAAATGTGTGGCTTTATCTACTGCTGTAGGTAAAAATTTAGTTCATTTAGTCCTCCATTCGTCATACATTGTTCAATGGAGCCGCTTCTCCTCGAAAGGGTGAAGAGGAAGCTGTACTTCACTATAATCACCGTCTCACCGGAAGGAAAAAAGGCTAAGTGTTAGAAGAATCTTAAAAAGATTTCGCACTTCAATGCGGGGTGGTTTAAGTCTTTAAACCCCTCCTGGGCCTTTTTTAAAATCGCGTCGGTGCCTAAGTGGACCGCATCGCTGGCTAACATGACCCACGGTTCGTGTCCCTTCACCCGACAGCAGCTTGTTAAAACCAGAGCGGGCCCCAGCCACGGGTGTCTAATTGGCGCGGGTCAACCTTCAAAAGAGGAGCGGGGGCCTCATCCGCGGGGCGTACGCGCGTAACCCTTCCGCTCTCTCTCTCTCTCTGATTCCTCCCTCGCTAGTGCGACGGCACCGACCTCACCTCCAAGGTCCAGGATCTGAAGCTGCAGTGCCTTGTGTTCCTCAACATTCCCAGGTAAGCCCTGCCGAAGCACCCACCGACTTACGCACCGTACGCAGGTGGTTCTGTGTGGCTCAGTGGGTAGAGCACGGCGTTGGCAACGCTTAGGTTGTGGGTTCGATTCTCACTGGGGCCACATATACTGAAAAATGTATGCATTCACTCCTGTAAGTCGCTTTGGATAAAAGCGCCTGCTAAATGGCATATATTATATACTACGCAGGCAGCGTAACTCAGAGGCTGCTGGATCAGTTCCCAGGTGGAGCACTACCCCCCACCCCCTTACCAACGAGCAAGGCCCTTAACCTGAATTGCTCCCGTAAATTATCCAGCTGTTTAAATGGGCGATGTGTTTAAAAAGCTCTCTGAGTAAGGACGCCGGTGAAGCAAATACATAATGCAATGGTTTACAGTATATTTAATATTTAGAGGAGAATATATTTGACAGGAAAGCGCCCGGTGGGTTTAATAGAAGTGCTTCATCCGAAAGCACAAATCGATGGGAATTGCATCACTTGGGCAGCAGCGTCAGGGCTCATATGTAATCCATCAAAGCCTGGATCGTCTGCTGCTGTGGTGCCATATGCTAACTTATTGACTTGTTATTGTTACTGAATGAAAGGGATGCGGAATAAGCATGGCTTGACATGACATCATCATGGCATGACATGATGACATCAAAATGTGAATCACCAAACCCTACTGGGCCGTGGCAAAACAAAATTAGAGCTATTGCGTTATTACATTTAGAAAGATGATCTATTGCTGTGATTAATTAAGTGATTGTGTGACTGTTTGGGTCTTCTGGGCATATACTGAATGGTTGGTTGTGGGGACGTGAACTAAATTATAGGTCACACTGAATTGTAAAAACAAAACGGTGTAACCAACTTATCTCGCTCGATATGTTTCGTTGTACGCTGCATCCGTATTGTACCCGGCAATTCTGTCTCCTGTCATTGGCAGTTAATTTATATATACTGAGCAGATTAAACCAAGTCACAGCTGAGCGACGCCCCGGTCTCATGAGCCTGTGAGCTGAGGTGAACCCCAGCCTGTCGTGACATTGAGGAATCAAGCTAATGCATTTCGATCCAGATCTGTGCCCAGATGGGAGTCACGTTGCCCGACGCTAGCGGTATTGACGGCGTTTGCCCTTGTGTGTCTCGTAGGTACTGTGCCGGCACCATGCCCTGGGGTAACCCCAGCGAGCACCACGACTTTGAGCCTCAGCGGCACGACGACGGCTGCATCGAAGTCATCGGATTCACCATGACCTCTCTGGTAGGGATCATGTGACCTCTCTGTGCATCTTAAGTGTTAATGTATGGCCCGGATTTCATCAACGTTTAACTTAACTTTGACGGTGTCAATTGGTCACCGTCAATGACTACTGTGAGACCGGTTTTAACCGGTTTTAATGTCACTGCAATTTTTGTTGTTTGGCCCCATACTGGCCCCTCTGGCCTAACACATTTACTAAACAAAATATTTTATGTTTGGACATAAGCTATTTATATGTAAAAAAATAAAATAAAATGATATGTGTGCTCATTGAAGATCTGAAGGCACTTGCCTCAAAGATTACGGGAATTCCCCCGGTTTCCTGGTCGAGTTCCATACGAGTGACACCCTTCTCTCCTCTGTTGCCAAGGCGACGCTGCAGGTCGGAGGTCACGGTGAGAGGCTGAACCAGTGCCGGGAGGTGACCCTGACCACCTACAAGCCCATTCCCATGCAGGTGGACGGGGAGCCCTGCAAGCTGGCCCCCTCCGTCATCCGCATCTCCCTCAGGAACCAAGCCAACATGGTGCAGAAGACCAAGAGGCGGACCTCCATCCCCCTGCTGAACGAGTGAGTGGGCAAGCGAGTTCCATTCCCTCACCCTCCACTCCCTCACCCCTCACCCCCCCCATCTCCCCCCTTCACCACATAGTTGCCTCATCAGCGCCCCCTGCAGAAGCACCAATGCTTTGCAGCTGTTCTTCTGGGCCTTCGTATTTGTGACAACGTCAATGCTAATCACGCCGTCCCATCTCGCGGCCTGACACGCTAAAGTGAATGTGAATCTGGCTGCCTGGTCTGAGCCCGGTCAGGCTGCCTGGTCTGAGCCCAGTCTGGCTGCCTGGTCTGAGCCCGGTCAGGCTGTCTGGTCTGAGCCCGGTCAGGCTGTCTGGTCTGAGCCTGGTCTGAGCCCGGTCAGGCTGCCTGGTCTGAGCCCGGTCTGAGCCCGGTCAGGCTGCCTGGTCTGAGCTCCGCTGGATTCCCCTCTGCAGTCGTGAGGAGTGTCAGTGCACTTTACGGAGACTGAAAGCTTCCCCTCGAGAAATCTATCTTACTCGGACCCATTTCTGTACATGGCTAATGCTCTCTGTAATCGTAATTTCCGTAATGCCTGGAAAGCTGTCATTTGTGTGTCTTAACATGCAACGTGACACTTTATCCTGCTTTGCGATTCGGCCATCAATTCTGGAGAGCGTAGGTGGCCACATCCTCCACAATTCACAATTTCGTTATTTGGTTATTTGGCAGACGCTTTTATCTAAAGCGACTTACAAGAGTGCATTAATATGGATGGAGATCGTTACTAGAGCCATCCAACAGTGAGTTACAGTCCAATCGTTGACATTGCTGACGTTCGTGCCACAAAACACTGCCATCCTCTGACACGCTTGCAGCTGCGTTCTTGTCACTCTGCACTCCAGCAGCTGAACTGCGCAGTCGTTGCGCCGGACCGCACTCGTTGAGCAGCTGGCACAGAAACACTGGCAGGAACCCTCCCTTACTGCGTGAAGCTACAGCCATCACGCGCCCCCTTGCGCTACTGCGAGCCACAGACAGCACCTGCCAAGGTCAGGGTTACATTCCATGGGGTGCCCCACTGCATTAGACACCAGCCAGAGGTATTGATCATAAGGTTTGGGATGTAGTGTAAAAATCGATTTGTATAAGTATACCTGTATACCTGGCTGTAGTGAGTCATATTCACGCCCCTGCTTTGTGGATTTCAGTGGGGGATAGTCACCGCCCGGGCGAGGCAGGGTTTATGGGAGTTACACCATTCCCAAAGTGCTGAGAAAGACATACCAAAGGGATATGAAGAACGGAAAGCCTAATTCCAGAAGACAAGGAAAAACGGGCCACTTGTGTTCTTATTGTTCTTATCGAAGCCAACAACAAACCTGTGGCCTTTTTTTACTACATTGGTATCTCTAGTGAGCTGAAATTAATATGGCTCCTTTTCAATGGCTGACAGACTTAAATCATCCATCACTATCATTCTGGACAGAGCAATAAAATAACAAGATTGGTTTAACCAATATTCTTTTTTTAATGACTTTAATCTGATTCTATTTGCAACTTTCATACCTGGGTGACTCTGCAGGCAGTCGAAAAGCGCTGTACTGAAATCGGTTTATCAATTCTTCAATCTGTCGGAGCAGAGACGAGTTTGACTACTGGAGTTAGTCTCCTCATTGGACAGCGCATGGACGAATGCGATCTGTGTTCCTTCCTCTGCACGTCGAACGCTACAGGAGTTTCAGAACATTTTTAGGAAGTCGGCTGAGGATTATGAATAATGGGAAACTAATGCGAATAAGATTGTGTCACCGCGTGCCTCCCTCTCTTTGAGACTGCGATTGCGCTCCGATATCGACTTTGTCCTCCTTCCTCTCTGTCTGAACGTCTCTATCTCAGCACGCGTCTCCACCCTTTCATTTCACTCTCATCTCCTCCGGTGGAAACGGTCAAGTGCTTTCTTTATCAGCAGTGGAACAATCTGCCTTCCGTCGCGTCGTCCGTCACTTAAAAAGAACTTAGCACCGCTGCCCGAGTAGAATACAAACGTAATGAGTCGAGTGTTTTTCAGTTTGTGTTTGGGGCGAAGGGGATGAAACAGAGCTTTGAAAACAGCGATGCTTACATAAGCCTCCCTGTGAACTGTGCAGGGGCAGCTGCCCCAGTCTCTGGGCCTTCCTGTCCTTTAATCTTGTTTGTTGTCTCGCTTCGTCTCGAGGCCACTGAAGAAGCCGTTCCCCCGCTTCTCCAGCTGATCCTCGGGATCTCGGGGGCCTGCGGACGGATTTGAGCGAGGTTAACGCAGTTCAAGTGGCCTATCGGGCGTCGGGCGCGTCACGTGACCAGTTGTCCAGTAATCCCTTCGTCTTAACGGACGGCAGGAAGCGCCCCCCCTTCCCTGCGCTTTCGCGCTTCTCGTCCGTCCGCCCACGCTGAGTAGGCCCTCCCAGATGCTTGTTACGCAGATCAAAAAAGCCTTTAAAGCATGTTTTCCGCTGGAAAATCCTGTTAACAAGCGCTGAGAAGAGGAGGTAAAAACATCTGGAACTGGAAAATCCCCTCCAGAGACCGGGCTTTGAGACTCTGGGATCATACCCCCGGGCCTCGGGGTGGGGGGCGGCTGGAATTCGGCCTCCCCAGCTTTGGTTCTCTTTAATTCCTGGATGTGAATAAATGATTGAACAAGCGTTTCTGTGAAGTTGCTGGCAAAACCTATGACAAACAGAGCAGAGGCCTGCCTAAGCCAAGATGGAGGAGATGTACCCTGTCAACTTCTCTTTCTTTTCTTTTTTAAGCATGTAAAAATGTGTCAATGAATTAAGGAGGCAAACATGTATTCGACTGTTATAATATATATATTTCAACATTCATGCAGGATGAAGGTAGAATATGAGGAAGGGCCATTTCTGCTCACATTGAGCACATTTCACATTATTATCACTACTGTCAGAAAGCATCTTAAGTGTACATCCATTTTGTGTACTACACTCACAAAGATAACGAAGCATCAAACACTTCAGTTGGCTCTGGAGTGGCGCTTGCCACAAGTACAGGCTGGCCCCTGTAGTCTAGACATTATAGTCTTGAGCCAGGGCTGTGTCATCAGCTGACTGTGACAGGGAGCCTCCAGCAGTGTGGCGCAATTGGATTCGTCCCGCCAGCAGTAGGGCGGGTTTAGGTTGGCCTTTAGCTCCTCCCACTCACACGGCATGTCAGGTGACCACAGGCTACCAAGTTGTTGTTTAATTGTTTGTAAAAAGACTCAAACACAATGGGAAGGGGGAGGAGGTTATTGTGAACTGCGGTGTATGGGAGGTGTCTATTGAATACAGGGCACTCGTCTTTGGGTGGTCAGCCTCCGCTGTCTCTTGGTAAAGACCTCCTGCCCTCTTTTCCTGTCTCCTCTGCAGTCAGCAGCCCGTTCCTGATCGCCTGCGGATCCGCGTCAACCGCATCAGCATGCACGACTACGAGGCCCTGCACTACGACAAGGAGAAGCTGAAGGAGGCCTGTGAGTGCCCCTGCTCCCTCTCTCTCTCCCCCCCTCTCGCTCTCTCTCTCCCTTTCTGTCTCTCTCTCCCCCTCTCTCTCTCTCCCTCTCCCTCCCTCTCTCTGTCCCTCTCCCTCTCTCTCTCTCTCTCTCTCTCTGTCTCTCTCCTTCTCTCTCTCACTCTCCCTCCCTCTCCCCCTCTCTCACTCTCCCTCCCTCTCTCTCGCTCTCTCTCCCCCCTCTCACTCTCTCTCCCTCTCTGTCTCTCTCCCTCCCTCTCCCCTCTCTCTCTCTCTCTCTCTCTCTCTCTCTCCTCTCCTCTCCTCTCTCCCTCCCTCTCTCCCCTCCCTCTCTCTCTCTCTGTGTCTCTTGCTCTCGCCACATACACTCCTCACCCACTCTCACCCCCTCACACCACTCAAAGACTAAAGTTTAAGTTATGGGTCCATAAAGCCTTAAAGCAACAGGGATGTTGTATGGATTGTGCTCTGAATCAAAAATATAAAAACTTTTGAAAATAAATTGTATTGATAAGAACAACCAATTTAGCCTATTTACTCAATATTTAGCCTGCAGTCTGTATATCTAGCTCTCTCTCTCTCTCCCGAGCCTAGTCCTTTAACAGTGCACATTGTCCACTACCGCGATGACCCCATGCTTAGCTGCTCCATTCGTCAATAGAATAACCTTCCAGAACTCCAGCAGTCAAGCGGTCAGGAAATATAGTTTGCTTTTTTTGCTCTGTGGATTGGTGTCAGTTATCGTCTCAGGAAATGTCAAACAGCATGCCTCCCACCGGCGCGGCGCGGCACGGCAGCTCGATTGTCCCGACGTGACCCGATCAATCTGATGGGCACGCCGCCGCCGCCGCCCCTGTTTACAGCGGTGGGCCCCGAGTGTCACTTCGAACCTGTCGGCAAATGCACAGGTGATGGTAATCTCCCGCGGGGAGCGTGGCTCTCTCGGTCACTGTCAGCGCAGGATCAGCACAGATATATCGCCAGGGCGGAAGGACGCGACGCAGCTCGGGTTGCTGTTTAAAGGGTGTGCCCATTCGTTATCTGGGCTAATTCGGTACGGACAGGGAGGTCCCTTTGATTTATGCGCTACTTAGCGGCCGCCTCATGGAGAGTGACGGCTTTCAGTTCGCCCTCACCCACTCTAACCCCTTCTCACCACACATAACCCTCTCACCCACTCTAACCCCCTCTCACCACACATAACCCCCTCACCCACTCTAACCCCCTCTCACCCACTCTAACCCCTTCTCACCACACATAACCCTCTCACCCACTCTAACCCCTTCTCACCACACATAACCCTCTCACCCACTCTAACCCCCTCTCACCACACATAACCCTCTCTCACCCACTCTAACCCCCTCTCACCCACTCTAACCCCCTCTCACCATGCATAATCCCCCTCACTCACTCTCACCCCCTCACACCACACATAACCGCCCTCACCCACTCTAACCCCCTCCCACCCACTCTTACCCACTCTAACCACCTCTCACCATGCATAACCCCCCTCACCCACTCTTAACCCCCTCTCACCACACATAACCCTCTCACCCACTCTCACGCCCTCACCACACATAACCCCCCTCACACCACCAGTAATTGCTTCTGTAAACCAGCAGGGGTGACAAGCTCTGAGGACCCACACAAACACCCCACCAAACTTTTCCCAGACAGCTTTCTCAGCCAAAGGAGCGACCAGGACTTTGCGTTGCTTCTTAAACTTCGCCCGTAGCTGTTCTTCTTTGGTTCGGGCCTCTGAAGCTTGTAGCCCTTGGTTTTTCTGCAGTAGCGTGTGATGACAAACCTCTACTGAAGCAAGACGAACAGAAACGGTCACGGGGCAGGGTTACATAAACAACACAAGATGCTTTGAGAGGCCGAATGAGACGGGCTTGTTTGAGGGCCCAAGGCTCAAACCGTGCCATTTCTCACACTGCTGGGGCTGCGGTCATAGAGTTCTTCACTCCTAATTGCTGGCTTAGGCTATGGCGAATACTTTTGTAACAGTATGGCGTAAAGAGCTGTAAAAATAATGACCACATTAATGACTGTGAAAGGTTTGTGCTGGGTTATTTTTTGCCTAATTGCGGTTACTGTGTGTCTATAAACAAAGACCCCTGCTCTGGAAATGGGATGAAAGTTATTTTCAGTGTCCACGAACAGTAAATTAGAGAACAGCTTTTAACGCCAAAACGTTAAAACTCTGGGCTGCGGCACAACTTTCTCAAGGCGCTGATTAGGCTATACTGTTAATGTTTTCTGCAACACTGCAGCAGTATTTAAAACAAAATAACATAAGTTTGGGGGGGGATCTGGGGCCATAAAGCTTCCATGATCCAAAGGATCCAATGTTCTCAACACTAGAGGGCAGCACTGGCAAAAGTGTGTTTGGCTTCTACATGTGATTCTCTTGTGAGTCCACTACTGAACTGGTCCATCAGAAAAATAACTACGCATACCTGTTCATACCTATATCATTTTGAGTCCCCTGTTAGGATTGTGGGAGGTATGAACAAAGCCAACATTTCCAGCCTTTGTTCGGTGATACCAGTTTAGAGAATTGCCACAGCTTGCATCCAGAGAGTCTCTGTAGAGAGAATCAAGTGAAGAAATGTAGCATTATTATTATTATTTCACTATTTATCATATTCCCTTACCTGGGATAAAACTGCATCTTATATTCGACCTACTACCCATTTTCATAGCCGGATATTTACTTAAGCAATTTAGGTTAAGTACCATGCTCAAGGAAACAGCAGACCCCCTTGAAATGAACCAGCAATCTTATGGTTATATGCCCAGCTGAGAGTATACTGGTGTAAGAGTATATAACCCTAATCAGCAATATTATGGTTATATGCCCAGTTTCTCGGCCACCCCTGTGGTGTAACCAGACTATGATAATGGCGAGGGGAATTGTGGGAAGGGAAAAGTGCATGGCGGGAGGGTTTGGATTAGGCAGAACCAGGAGTTAGCCAGCCATACTGTGTGTGTTCCAGTTGCGTAATAAAAGACACAAAAGATATAATACTCTCTTGTTGTTATTGCCCACGTGCAAATTAGAATAACCCGACAACCCCGTCTCCCCACTGCCCCGTATTAATACTGTACACTGATCAAAACGAGGGAGCTGTCATCGCTCATCAATGGTTACCATGACACTGCAATCCTGGGGAGACTGTCTGAGGTGACGTCGTTTGAAATGGTGATGTTCGATCGATTGAACCTTTTCTAACCGATTACTTTCGTGCGGACCTCACTTTCGTGGGATTACACCCGACATTTAAATTCGCTTAGCATGATTGTCGTTTAGCAAGGCGTCCACGTTGAAAAACGCTTTGTCATTTGCCATAATAAGCTAAGTTGAAATAATTTTTCGTAGTGTTTTGACCCCACTTACGGCTGCCTGGCCCTCGTGCCAAGCCCAGACGCTCTCCTCTTCTCTTCTCGGCGCACTTGCTAATCGTTCGTTGTGACATTTCCTCTAAAGGAAAATGTCCTTGATTGCCTTGCACACTTTAGAATAAGATACCTGCTCTGTAGCTGCCTGGATTTCTAATTCAACTATAGAGATATAGAGTCCACTGAACGCTGCTGCTGCTGCTGCTGTTTCTAGTGAGTGAGAGAGAGAGAGAGAAAACACAGAATAGAAAGAAAAGAAAAAAGCTGAATTGAATGAGAAACTGCATGGTCCAGGGTTGCTAGGTAACAGTACATTCTACAGTGAAGAAGTCTGCCTTCGTTTCTTTGCCTGGGAAAGTTGGGAGGCGCCCTGAAGACGCGGCGTTTAATTCACAAGTTCTCCGTTCAAAACTAGCACGTTTCATTCACTCATAAATGGCCTTTCACCGTAACGCGAAGCATTCCTTACGTTCGTCGTCTCGTCGTCGCGTGATCGGTGGACGTGTCGAGAATGCCGCGGTGCATTTAGCGGAAAACCTTCGTTTTACAACCTTGTGTAATTGGCAGAAGTCCAAAGCAAAGCGTTGCCGTGCGGCGGTTACTGGCGGTCGCGTGTAGGATACTTACAGTCGTGGTTGTGCCGTTTAGCTGTGATTCGGCCCCCTCCCCCCCCCCCGTTAGTGAAAGTGCCATTTTGTTTTTGGGTTGTCCTTCCATCAAAAATGTAGCCTATCAAAAGTGATTTTGATACATATGCTGTTCAGTGACTTGGCCTCTCTTGCGAATTGTTTGATTTTCTTCTGGCCCCTTTTTATATCAAACACTGTCGATTTTCCCAAAGTGTATCCTTTGCAATAGTGTTAGTACATGCCCTTTTGTCTAACTTTGACAGTTTATTTTTTAATCAATGGAAGTGTGATTAGTTTAGGTTATTCTGTGAATCTGAGATTCAACTGTATGTTCCCTTCTCGTGACTAGATTTTCTCTGTGTCACATTCATTTTATGTGCATATGGTCTTTTATGAATTTCTCCGTCCTAACACCTGTTTTATGTGCGTGTCGTGCAGGTCGATATCTGCCCGCCCACAAGCGACTGCCGAGGCTGAATTTCCAGTGTAGCAGGGTGTCATGATTCACGTTGAATCCTTTTATTTATCCACTTACTTACCATTTTAATGTGCGCTGCACTTACGTGCTTTGACTTCGTAGTGTAGAATTTGCAGTGACAAAGTAAAACGGACCCCGTACCTTTGGTTTTTTTTTGTGACTTAACGTGCTTTTATAACGTATATTACTCAATGTATTTAAGCTTCACAGTACAGGCCTGTCAAACTGCCAAGTCTCCCTCCGAGAATGGCGGCTCGACCGACCGCGAGGCGCATCGCAGAGATGTGTATCTGCTGTGTAATGTGTTCTCATGTTTCCCCTTTCGCCTGTCTCCCTCAGCGATCCCATTGGGCCTCATTGTTGTCCCCGGAGACAGTGACCTGGAAACGTGTCGATCTCACATCGAGAGGCTCCAAGAGGTAAGCATTGGCTGGGTGGGAGTGTGGGGGGGGGGGGATACAATGTGAATAGAAAGAGATTGCAATGGAGCTGATTAGAGAGAGAGAGAGAGAGAGAGAGAGAGGAACAAAAGAAATTAGGTTGCAACATTTTCTCTCCTTTAACTACACATATAAATCCACACATGCATATAAATGTCGTGCATTTTTGCTATTACCGTAAGTTGTTCTGTCATAAATTTCTATGCTTTGGAACATGTACTAATATATATTGTTTTTCATGCCAATAAAACATTTTGAAATTGAATTTAATTACATCAGTCTGGCACACTGCTCTTCTTGAGCAGACTCCTGTACCCTCAGTTCCGTCTCTGTGATTAAAAAAGCACAGCTGAAGGAGCCCTGCCTTCCAGTGTGGCGGCGTTTTCGCCACGGAGCTGTCTCGTCTCGCGCCCCCCCCCCCACGTTCCGTTTTTAATGGAACATATAATGCATTAAATAGTGCATGAAATTTGTGTGCAGTTTAAGGGCCTTGTGCGTTCTACAGCAGTGCAGTCAACTGATTGGTGTTTTATCCTTACTTTATTTCAAATTAAATCCCCCAAAGAATTGATTTAAAATACATTAATCTTTTAAAAAAATTTAAATATATTTTCGAATCCCCTCATTCCTCTTAAGAATTGAATAAGAATCTGTTTTATAGTATTGGCACGGCAATCGATTTGCATTGCCCTCTATTATTTGTGATGGGTTTCAGTTTATAATCTTGACATTAGGGCCTGGAGTCATTTGCCCTTAACTTGGACCCGCAATCAAATGCTTCTGCAATTGAATACTTGGGAATAAAAATACTCTTCACAAAAATGGGCACATATTGATTGAACCCAGGCCCCGTTCCTATGAACCGGCAGAGCTCGAACCAACGCTGCATCGGTGGCCTGTCACGGTTCCCACGGCGATAACGAATGTGAAATTGGAGCCGATAGGCCCCCATTCCGTTTCACAATGTGACGCTTTTCCACAGGACTTCATTTCTTTTCACCCCTCCTTCCAGCGACTGGTGCTCCAGGTGTGTAGACGTGTCAGAGTGTTCGTTGTTGCCGGGAGGGAACAAGTCTGAAAAAAACTAACCCTATAATAATAATCCCCCTTGCCACGCAACTGCAGAAAATGACATGTAGACAAAACAAACCAACATGATTGAGTGCAGAAGGACAAATCAGAAACGCGTGTCTTGCATTGGTGGGACGGTGCCTTGTGAACCGTGCCTCACTCACTGTATCACTACCATTAGCCTTACATTACATTACATTACATTACAGGCATTTAGCAGATGCTCTTATCCAGAGCGACTTACAATTTACATTTCTTTACAATCCATTTACACAGCTGGATATTTTACTGAAGCAATTCAGGTTAAGTACCTTGCTCAAGGGTACAACGGCAGTGTCCCACCTGGGGATTGAACCTGCAACCTTTGCGTTACAAGCCCAGTTCCCTATCCATTATACCACACTGCTTGCCTTAGCTGATGCCCTTATCCAGAGCGGCCTACCCAGAATCCACTCATACAGCTCAGTATTTATTTCGCTGTAGCAATTCAGGCTAAGTGCATTGCTCAAGTGCACAACAGCATTGCCCCCTCCCCTCAACTGGGATTTGAACTGGCAACCGCTGCGTTACGACCGTTGCTCTCCATCACCGACTGCCGTAAGGGGCACTGTGGGGAGTCGAGGCACGCAGCGAGGTTCTTATGCACTCTGCCGCGAGAGATAGTTCTCCTCCGGTTCCCCGTGCACAGTTCCCCCCTACATGATCTCTCTTCCAAGTACAGATTTCACTCTTAAATCATTAATGTACCACACGCAGGCCCCAGCGTCTTCCCGGCCCTGCACACTGACCCTGTAGCTACTCGTTTATAAAAGTGAAAGAGCTTTTCTCCTTGTTCCTCGGGGCTCGTGAGCATGATGCGTGTGTAGTGCGTAATGTGTTTTGTGGAGCATGGATGTGTGTGGCCCCACACTGTAGCTTTGGGGTAGTCAGGCTCCAGAAACCTCACAATGGGTGGAGCTGCCATGTTGTCGGCAACTCACTGGCTTTAACCAATCAGGGCGTTTTGCGATGGAGAGAAAAGAGTTTTGATTGGTCCACGTGAGACAGTGACTGACAATATGTTGGTAGCTCCACCAATGATGGGGTTCATAGAGCTTCACTCTTCCATCGCTACCATGGGGCGTGCATGGTGCCAGTTGTGTGATGTCAGTGCAATCAAACCGCATGCCTGGTGTTAGTTGTGTGATGTCATAATGTACAGTCAAACCACCATTTTGAAAGCTTGGGGACCTTTGTTAAAAGAATGACATCATTGCTTGTTGTCACATGGGAATGTATTAAAGCTTGAAAGGATTTGATTCACATTGGTAAAGATTGCTTAATATTCTGTTCACAAAACTACCTGACAAAATAGCCAGCAGAGCTCCCTTTCTTCTCTAAACCCTGTTATAAAAATGCATTTTGTAGCTTTTTTAAAATATATTTATCAATGAATATCACCAAATCATCATTAATCACCAAATTTTCACCAAATTTTGATTAAGAAAACTATTCCAGCTCTGCTAAACTATGCTTCAGTCAATCAGAACATGCAGAAGATGGAAAAAAATACGACTCCTACTTTTCTTTTCACACCTTACCTTGAGGTGAAGCTGAGCTTTTGATTTTCGCAGTCATCTTGAAACAAGGGCTTTTTTCTTTTTGTTTTGAGGTGGCATTTACAAGCTCAGTCCTTTCCATAAGCTGACAAATCCGGGTTGGTTCTGTCAGCCAGGTTTCTGCTGCTCTGGGCTGTACTGTGTTCAGGCCACACTGGAGGTCGCGACATGCTGGAGCTGTGAGAGGATAGCAGCGGAGTCTCAGACGCGTGAGCCTTGCGCTACACCGAAGTGGCCGAGATAGCAGGCCCCGTAGCCCTATGCCCATACAAGCCTGGCAGACCGAGCACAGCGACGGATAGCAAAGCACCATTTTCTCAGCGGCTTCCAAGCCCCCTGAAACTACTTTCCCTTCTGTGTCAGCCTTTGCAGGATACAAGACCGGTGCTCTCTCACAAAACCTCATTGAACGGATCGCTAAGCTGGCCAAAGCCCACAGCCCACTTTTGAGAGTACCTGGCAAACTATACAAGTTGGCTGTGGTGGGTTTGGTGATTCGTCCAGCCTGGCATCACACAGGTTTTTTTTTTCCGCGCTGGAGGGGCAGAAAGCTTAGTTTAATAAGTGAGACTTGCAAATACCGCAGAGTCCGGAAGTTGCGTTAGTTTCTATGACATCACACAGTTTAAATCGCTTGTTTGTGTCACCACTTCAGCACGGGCCCAGGATTCTATTAAGGAGCCTGCTGCTTTATTGCTGCCCCCACTTAGAAGTTAAAAGTTAAACTTTTCGCCTTTTTGTCCTTCAGCTGTTTGCCGTGGTAGCTAAACCTGTGCAGATGAGTCAAACACTTGTGTTCTCGCCACAGCCAAACAATCTCTTTGTCTTCTACCTCTTTCCATGTGTGCGTTTTGCCTCGATGCTCACGTCTTCCCATTTATTGTTCCCCGTCAGTCTCACCGCCTCTGCCGGGAAACAACTTCCGAAACATTTTATGTTGTCGTTTCACCGATTGCTGCCAGTTCTTCTCGCTCAGCTCATCTCATTAATACAAACTCCAAATACGATTGTCGCCCAGATTTTCGGACCTGGACCAGAATTGGACTTGCAGCCTGCAGGTGCTCCAAGATCAATTACCGTAGCTTTTATCCACCACCTGAAACACTGCAACATCTACGCCGCCAGGCCGACGTACCATTTCAGCATGTGCACCACAGATTTCAACAACGACCACAAACTCTTGACAGCAGTTATTATAGCAGGTGCTCAATCGGGGGTATTATGGCACTGTGTTCTCTAGGCTTCGGGCTTTCAGAAATGTTTCCTGGTTAGGCCGCAGAGCGAGTTGTTGTCTCATTGTTCCCTTTTTCTTCTCAGGAGGGGGACGGGACAAAATCCAAGACCCTGTCCTCACAGAAGCTCTCGCCGAAGTGGTGTTTCCTAGACTGTAAGTACCACTTCTCAAGAAAGATGTTATGCGTGCTCTTATTGTGATCCAGCCCCTCTTGTCGAGGGGTATCCAAATCTTATTTCAGCGCTGCCTTTGTACTGAACGAGCACACAGTAATCACTCCGCGTTGTCCTCAGAGTGGAGGACGTTAAACAAGAGGCGGGGGTGCGCCCTCACTCAAATGGTTTGAGAATCACGCCCATGTTTCCTGTGGATTCAGACAAGCTTCTTTGTTAGGCGGTAACATCAGAACATCTGGACGTCAAATATATCTATCTGTTAAAAATCCTTGAAAATATTTGCATGGAAATATGGAAATGACTCCCACTGTCCTTGAAATGTCCCACTGTCCTTGAAATGTATGAAAATTGGCCATCTTTCTTGCTAACTAATTAGCTTGATGTCAGTCTTGCTATATCAGTATTACGCCATCAAACAAATTGGACAGCTCACTGACTTGCACATTAATTCCGCTAGCTAACGACATCGCCTGCCGAAGAGTGAAGGGTGTGCCTTTGTAGGCAAAAATATTTTAAAAGTAATTTGCCGCAAAATGTCCACCATGCAAAATTAGGCATATAGCCCAAGTTAGCTCTGACAATAGAACCAAAAGTAAATCCTTCAAAATTCTACATTCATCCTTAAAATATAATCAAAAAGTTATGGAAAATATAAATGTGATTTGAGTGGGAACCTGATCTATGCTAATTCACCACACAGGGGAAAAAATGAACCCAAACAGCTTCAAGAAAACAGGGAAGGGAGGGTTTCACGACATTGCTGTTTTACTTCTGCAGTGAAATATATATGCATTTCAGAGTATTTTTCTTGCAGAAATATTATGCCAGTGCCTGCAAATAACATTTTCTGTGTTGTTGTCAAAGTGATACTCTCTCAAGTGCAAGGGCGCAACCATACATGAAATATTGGAGCGGGGACATAATGAAAGGGAATGTTTTCATATCTACAAATTATTGGGGGGGTTCCCCCTGTCCCCCCCACTTGTTATATGCCTATTCTCAAGTCAGAGTCCTGACAGGTTGCCCCCCACCCCCACCCAGTATTTGGCCTGCGATTCCCATAATGCAGCTCTCTGAATACCAGCCGGCCACAGTGACATAATCTGACCTCCTAATTGAATCCCACAGCAGGAGTGCCTGTGGGTAACAGGACAGATTGGCCATGCATGAAGGAAGCAAGGTTCAAGCTTCAGACAAAGCCCCACAGAGAGTCTTTTGAGGCGTTGTTAGTGTGGGAAAGGTGACGTGTCTCGAATGCAGTGTCCTCCGTGAATAGTTAGCCTGTACTGCGTCGTTACAGTGCGTTCCCCAAATGTTAGCAAGGTGCGTTATCTAGGCTCCTTTGCGAAAACAAGCTGTCATCTAAATTCTTGATGAGATTCCTACAAATACGGAGGATCTTGGTGAGAGTTCCCACTCACTGTGTCAGTCGTGGGTAACAGTTTGGCTGTGGAGTCGATCTACTGGATGGTGTAGGATCCAATGAGATTCCTGCTGTCAAAAGATTCACGTAGTTACGTTATGTTATGTTATGTTATGTTAAGTTGTTAAATAATAATAATTTTTCATTACAAGGAAAGCACCACTTCTGGTGTGAAATTAGATTTGCCAGTTAGATGAAAATGCACCCCAAAAAACACATTTTTAAATTATATTGTTTAATCAGCCAACTCCATGCAATGAACCGTCAAGTAAACAACAATAAAAAATAAACAGTAAAAATTAATATTGCATCTTCAAGTGTTTCTGCACCAGTTTTTTGTTATCAGAGCGAATGCTTGTAGTAGCTCATATAACAACGTGATAGATTCTTTGCACATAGGAAGAATTGTTTTGGATGTTTTTGTCACACATTCTCCTATCACATTTCAAGGTTGGGTTTTATGTCCTCGTAAACAATATTTCTCTGTCCAATTCCACCCTTGGCAGACTGAGCTAATAGCTTGAGCATTGTCCTGGAATGCCCACACTACATGTCTCAGTTGAAAAAGCCAGCGCTAACAAGGCTGTTCTTACCCTTCCACAGAAATGTAATATCAAGCCAAGTGTGACAGAGTTTCAGCTAATGGAACCGCTTGTACCGCCTTTTCGAGCTTTTCAGAGCCCAAAGACTTTGTCTCACTGCTCTGATGAAATTAGACAGGATTGCCACCCATTTGCCCTTATTAAAGGAAGCCACCATCTTGAGTTTGAAGGTTCGGCATGGAGAAAACAGCTGTACAGGCCCCATTTATTTCCAGCTGAGAGCAGCGCTGCATGTGGTCCCCGACGACCACTATGTCTTGCAGGTTTCGTGTCACCTGAGCTCTCAGTTAATTGTTAAAAACCAATTAGCCCCAGAATGAAAGCACCTCGGAGCCTTATAATAGCCACTGGAAACATTCAGTGCCAGGCTGCTGGGCTGTGGTCGGATCGGGTAGGATCTGATTCGCATCCAAATTGAATTTCTGTCAAAGCAGGAATGTGCAAGATGGAGCCTTTAATTACGCCCCCATCCTGTGAGCGTCAGATTGAGGTAACCCCTCCCCACCCCCTCACCTTCGTTACGTGAAAACACAGCGGTGCCGTTTTTTTGCTAATTCCGTTTCCGAGGCTCTGGCTCACTGCAGAATGAAAGGAAGGTAGGAAGGAGAGTAATGTCTTTTTTGGCGGCTCACAGCGAGACGAGGGAGCGAGCGGCGGACGCCGACCGGCACGGCCTCGCCGCCTGCTGTCGTCGCCCCCCTCCCCCTCGCCGCCTGCTGTCGTCACCCCTCCCCCCCCCCGAAGTGTTAATTTGCAGGACGGTTAAAACAAAGGCGCCGATTTGCATACGATTACAGCAAGAAAAATGACCCCTCCTGTCCAAACAAACTCGGATCCATCCGGAGTGGAGGAAATATCCCCCTGCTCTCCTTGGCAGATCAACCATCGCAGGAGAAATTTACGCCGAAGCCGTTTTCAGTCTTGAGAAAGCGCTGATCTCAGCGTTTTCTAAGATTTCGTTTTTTTTCTCTCCAAATGACACAGAGGCAAATTGCACCATTCCTCTTCTCCTGCCATTCAGGGCATTAGTCAGAGGGAGTTCCCCTCGGGCTATGAGGTTGTGTATTGCCTTGAAGAAGGGGACGTATTTTCCCCTCTGCTGGGGACGTACGGGATCGGGGGCCTGGCATTTGAGCACGGCTGTCAGGCACTCGTGTCGTTATGTGAGGGCATGACATCATTACCTCAGTCACAAGACCGATAGAAGGGGACCCTGCAGGTTTGTGCTGAAAGCCTGAACAGTCAAGGCAGCAAGAACATTGCCATTAGCTCAGCCGGGTTGCGTGACAAAAGCTCAGCCACAGTCTCACTTTTGCTGAGGAAAACTTGCATGCCATTGCAATTGTATATGCCATTTAGCGGACGCTTTTATCCAATTCAGCTACAGCGGTGGCTCCCAAGTGGCTCAGTCGGTAAAGACACTCACCCTGGGCTACGAGTTCTCCTCCTGTGGATGCTCGCCACATTGTACATTTACATTTTAAGCATTTATCCAGAGCGACTTACAAGATGTGCATTAATACACGGTAGGAGCAATTATAGTTTGCGCACGAGATCAGTGCAGTAATACAGCGATAGACATCGTTGTAGGCAGCTGCATACCATACCTGTAACACTGGGAAGGAAAAGGTTAGTAAGCAAGTAGGCAGTGGCGATGACAATTGGCTAGATGCACAGGATTCAGTGGTAGTGGAGTCTGAAAAGGTGGGTTTTGAGTCTCTTGCGGAAGTGATTCCGCGGTCCTGACCGACTGCGGAAGGTCGCTCCATTACATTACATTACATTACAGGCATTTAGCAGACGCTCTTATCCAGAGCGACTTACAGTTTACATTTCTTTACAATCCATTTATACAGCTGGATATTAACTGAAGCAATTCAGGTTAAGTACCTTGCTCAAGGGTACAACAGCAGTGTCCCACCTGGGGATTGAACCTGCAACCTTAACGTCACAAGCCCAGTTCCCTAACCATTACACTACACTGCCTGCCTGCCTGCTCCACCACCAAGGGGTCAGGACAGAGAAGAGGCGAAACCGCGAGGAGCGACTGCCAGGGGCCCCGGAGGGATGGGACAGTCAGTTTGCCAGAGGAGGCTGAGCGGAGGGGTCTGGCTGGGGTGTAGGGTGTGATGAGTGTCTGGAGGTAAGGGGGAGCAGTAAGAGGCACCCACGGGCTACCAGCTGTCATCGCAGAGAGACACGCCTCTCCTCCCAACAGGCGCTTGCTCTCTCCTGTACTTTGAGGCCTGCAGGGTGTAAAATATTCAGTGGGCCGCAGGCCAGCGCATCATCAGAGGCGTGCGGGCGCTTCAGCTACAGCGCCCCTGGCACTAGGGTGCTCCCGTGGCGCGCCGATAACCTCGTACTTTTCATTTCCTGCCGTATTAATTTCCCCAGCTAATTTGTAAACACCGCGTGTTTTAATTCGGGACGTACACGAATTTGTATAAAAGTTGTTACCGGATAAATAAAAGATGCGTTTAAATAGCGAGAGGGGTGTCAAAGGACGGGGCCCTCTGGCGGCACCCTCGGTTTGCAGAGGCAGCGTTACGTTCCTCGTTCAAAAACAACCAGCGAAGCAAAAAAGAAACGTCCTTGGCAATGTTTTTTGTCAAAGAAATCCACCCTGGACCCTAGGCAGGATGAGCTGCTGGGAGAGACGGGCGAAAGCTCATCTCCAGTACCCTCCAAGCCCTCCATGTCCTGAATCACCAACACACTATCCCCTGCGGCCCTGGCGTTGGGATTATTATTCACACTGTTTATCCGCTCTCCCCCCGCTAAGCGATGTGCGGCGAGCTCTCCTTACAGTATGAATGACTAATCAGGAGGAGACTTTGATTAAGTCTCATACAGACACCTCTTTATCTCATGGGCCTTATTAGAGTGGATCTCGCTTCTGTGTTGTGTGTCTGTGTCTATGTGTGTGTGTGTGTGTGTGTGTGTGGCACTGGTCCATTAGCTTTATTACACCTAGATAAAGCTGAAATGGAGCCTGCTGGCCCAGCAGCCCTTCCTTCAATTAAACGTTATCAGCTCACCTCATTTAACACATCATTTGTGATAGGTGTTTCATTGCACCCTGTCTCTCGATTGCGTTCGCGGAAAAAAATATCCCCCGTCTTTTCTTTCTGGCCGACGTGAACTTGGAAAGAGGACCAGGTCGAGGTATCGCACACGCACATGCACCTGCCGCTGCTTCTCTCTCGGAGGCGCTGCGTTTATCCTGCCACCGCGCCAAGCTCGTGTTGCCAGGGGAAGCGCTTTAATGTTAGCCATACCGGGAGTTAGGACTCCCTCCTGATATGACCGTCCATTGCATCACGTTCCTTCCCGTAAAATAAATTAACACCCCAAACAATTTTTTTTTAAAGGTGATCATACATAAATTGTTACATTTGGTCAATTGGTAATATTTCATTGTAAAACCAGAGCGTACAATTCACTGCTGCAAGGTTTGGGATTCTGTTGCCGTAGCAGACTGCAAACTGTCGTGCCTGTGCATCCATGTTTTATGAATGTTGTATTTTTAAGTTGAATTTGCACTCTTTTCATGAGGTCAGGAAGGGTATGTTTTTATTTAAATTTGTCCCTGTTTTCTTTTTCTTTTCCCCCCAGCTACCACTGCGGATCGTTTTTACAGAATAGACCGTGCTCAGGTAAGCCTACCTGTCGTACAATATTTCTCACACACTGTACCTGTACAATAAAGAAGTCCCTGTCTGTGTCAGACTGTGTTATCCTGGGTTAAAATATCTCAGTTTTTACTATTGACACCATCAAAGTTATGTAATTTCATTGTGGTTCTGTGTGGCTCGGTAGGTAGAGCGTGGCGTTGGCAACGCTTAGGTTGTGGGTTCGACTCCCACTGGGACCACACATACTGAAAAATGTATACATTCACTACTGCAAGTCGCTTTGGATAAAAGCGTCTGCTGAATGGCGTATATTATTCATTGTCGTTTCAGTGTCATGGTTATGTAATATGGGTTGCTGTACTCATGAGTCGGTCCCTAGCTGTGACTAGCTCACGCGTAAACCTTGTCTTTGACACGCCAGGAGCATCTGAACTACGTGACGGAGATCTCCCAGGACGAGCTCTTCATCCTGGATCCCGAGCTGGTCGTCACGGAGACAGTGGGCACGTCGCCAGGGATGCCCGATCTGGTGGATTCGTCCGGAGAGCTCCAGTCTGCCGCGCGCCAGTTCTCCTTCCCGTCCTCCTCGTCCTCTCCGCCCCCTTCACCTGTCCCCAGGTCAGTGGAGTGAAACGTGACACCATCAGACAGCAAAAGATTGATTGATTATCACTTTCAGCGGGCGTCAATGTCAACAAAGCCGACGACATCCTGAGATTCGCACGTCTTTCTTCTTTCAAGGTCTGGACAGACACTCGCATTGGAGTTAGCAAATGAACAAATTCAATCCCGAATCCCTCTATTAAAAAAACGTATTCAGCTGAATCCGAAACCAAATCCGAGATGATGTTAAGTCATTTAGAGTATTTTCAAATCCTTTCCCCTTTTGTTGCGAGCCCACACTACACAATAATCTCCCTGAGCCCTGATTTGAGGAATTATCTTTAGGGGCCATTTTGTTTTTGTCATCCGAAAATAATCACAATAAGGCCTGTTAAGCAGTAGGCGCGTCCGACGTTAAGCGCAATGACATTCGACCGTAGTGGAGCTAGTTTTTGGATGCACATTTTTACAAAACAATAAACCTGTCTCGCGTGAGACGGGCCCTGTTCATGGTGCGCCTCAGAGTTATGGCTGAACCTGTGGGAAGGAATGTGAGAACTCACTCCACGTCTGTGGTTCATTTCTCATTGTCCCTATTAATCATCGCGGCGCTCACCTTGAGCGTGTCTCCGTGGTCTCAATAATCAGCCCTGGGGTCGGCCCTCGGTTCACACCATGATGTCACATCCTGCCCATTCCTCACCCGGTCACCCCTGGGGCAGCCAAATTTATGGCTAAGTAATCCTCGCTGATCACTCTTGCTGCGCTCTCTCGGGAGGAGGGGAGTGATCCATCGCCGCCTCGGGGCGCAGATTGAACGGGAGTCATAAGTTATCTTCTGGGTGTATTTACGGCCGGCCGACAAAACTTCACAACCGCCGCTGTCTGTCGTCTTGTTTGTCTTTGGAGAATGAGGAGGAATTTGGCAGCGCTCCCTAAGTTTTGTTCCCAATTTTTTGAAGTGTTTGTTTTTGTTTTGTCTGTTCACATTTTTTTTCTTAGTTTTTGCAAGGGACTTACTTAAGGCTTAATTTTTTTTATTAAACTAAAATAGCAAGGTGACATTTCCCTGAATCGGTAAATTGCTTCCAAGACGTGGAACAGCTTAAGGAAATTTGTCTGGTAAAAAAAAAAGTACAGCTTAGTTAGCATTAGCCTGTGTTCGGTTGTGTGTGCCACCAACACCTCTTCATGGAGGTGGGAAAAAAGGACAATGGGCTTTTTCCTGTTGAGTGCTCCTCACGGTCAGAACTGACCACTAGGGTACGTTCTCTGGGTTTTCCCCCCCCCTCTTTATTAAGCGCTACGAGCAGTGCGTCGGAGGACTGACCGGGAACAGTATGTTTGGGGCCATCTTAAGTGCTAGTTCTCCTGACTCCTGGATCTAACCTCAAAAGGCTTGGATGTAAGAGCCCGGAGGGGGGGACAAGTTCAGAGGCCCACCCCATCTCGGTCTCTCCCTCGGGTGAAACGTCAGTATCTCGCTGGACGGTCTCCCTCCTCCCTGCCCTCCCGATGGAGCCACAAACCCCCATCCCTCTTCTTTTTATGTTCTCAGAGAAGACACATTCTTTTGGACTGTCTCCCCCCTTCTGGGATCTGCCTGGGCTTGAAATGGAATCCCTAATTTTAAAAAAACCAAACCCTTTCAGGGACCTCACCGTCCCACCGAGGTGAGACACGGGGGAGGGGAAGGGGGGGTAGGGGGTAGGGAGGGGAGGGCCGGTCATGCTGATTTTAGTTTTTAAAGTCCCACCACGTGTTCGTCAGCCACTGCAGAGAGCGCAACAGCCCTGCCGAGATGCCTCGGAGCTGGAGTTAGGGATCATAGCGGGATGAGGGCCATGTCGCTCACCTTGCCCTTAACTGACCTTTCCTACCTCTCGAAATCCTATTTGTCCAGCCCGTGTGTCTGCCTTCGAGGTCCCGCGGGGCCCATAAGGTAGCCGGGGGTGGTCTCGGAACATAGGGACTCCAGGCCCTGGGCCACGGGGCAATAACGCGGTCAAGAGGACCAGGGATGAACCGGGCCCCAAACCCGGTGACCTGCGTTTCCATTTGCCCGCTAAGGTGCAGCGTGTAGCGGCTGGAAAAACCGAACGGATCTCTGTGACTTTAGACGCTGGGTTTCCTGACGCGTTGCTGCCGCTGGCGACACGGCAGGGGCGGTGTTGCGGTGGCGTGAGCGGAGAGGGATCACAAGAAGGCTGATTACTGAAGTCAGGCCAAACCGCAGAACCGAAAGGCCACTCCACCACTCTCTCTCTCCTTCACTCTCTCTCCTGCCCTGTCCCTTGTGTCTCTCGGCCAGTTCTGTCAATCCTTGTTTCCCTTGACTGAAATGATCCTGTTTTCTCCCTGTCCTTATTTCCCTCGCTCGCACCCCCCCAGTCCGACCAGTCCGACCAGTCCTCACTCGGACAGCGAGGCCTTGGCTCGGCGACACAGGAAGTCTCTCTTCTCCTCTCACTCTGGCTTCCCTTTTCCCGTAAAGAAGAGGTATCTCTCTCTCCTTCTTCCTTTCCTCCCTCAGTTTCCTCTCGCTCTCCCTTCTCCTACACATGTGTCCACCTCTCCTGCCTCACACCCTATCTCCCACCCCCGCCCCCACCCCTCCTCTCCATTTCTAATTTGACCAAACTCTGCAAATTTCCATATTAATTTCACTGTATGTCTCTCTTTGGACAGTCTGGACGTTTTGGGTTAAAGGAATTGAAGCAATTGTCCCAGGCTTATTACTCCATATGATAAACACTATATGCCCTAGAGCAACCCCCATTCAAATGCCTGTATAGTAGACATTTGTTCATGTGACCATTCAAAACAAGTTAATTCTGAATACATTTAGAAGATGGATACACAAAAACATAGAACCAGATGTTTAAGTTCCTTTGTCCTGGTGTATCTGGTTAGGCTTCAACTGCATTGAATTCACCCGTACTTCCTTGTCTATTCAAAATGGATGAAAGAAATGCCCGCTCCTGGAACAGGGTGGGATAGAAGCAACCTGCTGTTTAATTCATTCAGAAGGTTATACTGTATGCAGAGTCAGCAAAAAGATCAATGGTGGTTAGAAATATGGAGATCAACCTCATTTGCAAAAGCCCCAACTACAGTGTTGCAAAGATCAAGAGCTATAGAATTTGGTTAATATCCCCTGTAATCTTTCACATGAATGCCTGCATGTGTATTCAGCAAATCCCTGTTACATTTGTTCGTTTATTTGAACTGCTCTGTAGTAGCTTGCACATTTTGTGTTGACAAGTTGATGTTGGTGGGAAGTGCGCTGCCTTGGAAGTAGGGGGTAAAGCAATATTTTTAGTTTTTTTATCAAAACAATTTCAGCCCGTCTCCCGCTGAACCATTGTAGTGTAATGGTTAGGGAGCTGGACTTGCAGGTTCAATTCCCAGGTGGAGCACTGCCGTTGTACCCCTGAGCAAGGTACTTATCCTGAATTGCTTCAGTAAAATATCCAGCTTTATAAATGGATTGTATGTAAAGAAATGTAAAACTCTGTAAGTCGCTCTGGATAAGAGCGTCTGCTTAATGCCTAAAATGTAAATGTAAATGTAACCAATGATTAGAGTGGTTATTTTCCATATTCACAACAGCGATTACTGTGATTTGAATAGTGAAGCAGGCCGCGTGGGACTTAGGAGAAGGATGAGGACGTGGAGGAGGCTGGCAGGGGGAGAGAGTAGCTGGGCGGCAGTAAAGTGTAATGGTTAGGGAACTGGACTTGTAACAATTGGTTCAATTGGGAATGGTTCAATTCCCAGGTGGAGCACTGCATTTTACATTTTACATTTTAGGCATTTAGAAGACGCTCTTATCCGGAGCGACTTACAGTTTACATTTCTTTACAATCCATTTATACAGCTGGATATGAACTGAAGTAATTCAGGTTAAGTACCTTTCTCAAAGGCAGTGTCCCACCTGGGGATTGAACCTGCAGCCTTAATGTTACAAGCCCAGTTCCCTAACCATTATACCACACACTGCTGTTGTACCCTTGAGCAAGGTACCTAACCTGAATTGCTTCAGTAAAATGTCCAGCTGTATAAATGGATTGTGTGTAAAGAAATGTAAACTGTGTAAGTTGCTCTGGATAAGAGCGTCTGCTAAATTCCCCAAATGAGAGAGGATTCGGGGGTGGGGTGGGGCAAAGTCCCAATGGTAACACAGCAAGGAGGGACCCCCTCAGCAGGAAATACCAGGAGTGCCTACAGCAACTTTAGAGCCCAACTCCAGCACCTGCTTAGATCTCTTTTTTTGAAGCTCTCTGCCCCAGGTCTTTCTTTCTTTTAAATCCAATTTTTATGCCCGAGTATTTTTTGGGATGTCCAGTTGGATTTGATGGCAGACCATGGGGCATATCAACACGCTGGTGTCAATGGTGTCTTGACAGGATGAGTTGCCCAGCCCCCCCCAGTGAGACTTCTGTCCAAGCACAGAAACTATTGAATCCAACAGAGAGACTTTTCAAAACAAACATCTCCTCGAAAGATACTACTGCTCGACAAAACTCTGCTGGTAGGTTCTCATGTCGATCTGCATATCAAGCAGAAATCCTTTGAGTTCCTCTTGTGGTCAAATAAACCGATACGGGAAGAATAACAAAGGAGGAAAATGACCTTGAAAGGTGGCCTTTCTTTTTTCCTGCTGACGCCTCGAATTAGCACAAGTAGCATATTGTGCTAAAGTTGCCCAACCCATTTAGTGCACACCTATGAAAGTCCTGGACTTAATGCAGTTGTCTAGATTACTCTTCCGTGACATCAGACGCCACTTTGAAGCTCTCTGTTGCTGTATTCCCTTTCGTATTGCAGTTTTCCAGTATTTGTATTTACAGCAAAGTCTGGCCTGTTGCTTTGTGTGGCACATGTGCTCGGAATCTATAAAACCAAACGAATGAAAATGAAATATTCATTTCAACCTTTGAAAAGAGCGTGGATTGATTTAATATCTTGAGCAGGTTCACAAGTTGTTGGCCAAGTGTTGTCAATTTTGTTTGGCTGAACGGATTCCTTCACACACAAAAATCTGAATACCCAAGCAAATAAAAACACGAACGCAGCCATTTCCAAATCTTCCCCTAGGGCTGTTGGCTAACCCGTATCAGCCCACAGGTCTCTGTAACATTGCTCTCATTTTGAAGCCAGATAAATTTGGATGAATTTTAATGCAGAGCTTGTCGCTCCAGTTTATTCTTGGTCTACGTATTCTTAGTCCGTCCCTTTTAGGAACGGTTAAAAATAAATGCGACGTGGACGAGATAGTTGCCGAACCGGTTCAGTCTTGAAGGAGCTCTTCAGGTATTTGGCAGCTCCTTTAATATCCGTTATTTCTGCGTTCGTTGCCTCCTGATTTGGAAGGCCCGGTCGTGTTCACGGGGGCCCGTCCTGTGACTGCCACGTCCTCCGTTTCGGGAACGCGTGCTCGTCTCCTCTGAAGGAAGGGCTGCCAGCTATCGTCGCCTTTCGCTCCGCATTCCAGCAGCTGAGCCACGCAGTCGTCGCGTCCAAGGTGTCCGTTTCGTTCGCGGCTGCGGCTCCTGACTGCAGTCGCCTCATTGATACTAGGAATGATTATACGCCTCCCTGCGCTAACATACTATGCAATGACCCCCTCACAAAACATGTATGTGCATATGTATGTGCATGTATGTATTAATAAATATATAAATGATCAAATAAATGAATAAAAACGAAGTAAACAGATAGACCCCATGTGACTGTGAGCCAGGGACCCACATCCAGGCCCAGATTTGGAGTTTGGAGTTGAGGAGGGTGGGGTGGGGTGGGGGGGGTTATGGCAGTGCTCGCTTTCTCCCTGCCTAATCATCCTACAATGCCCTCGTTTGTTGCATGCACCCCCCTCCGCCCCCCCGGCGAGCAGGCTTTTGTGCCCCCCTCCCCTCCCCTCTCCTCCGCCCTCCTTCACCACTCTCTCCCACCCCCCGCCCTCTCTCCCCTCCTCCTGCAGGATCCTGGAGATCCAGCGGGCCACGCAGCGGAAGCGTATTTCCAGCGACAGCTCCGTTGCCGAGGCGCTGGCACACAGCGACTCTCTGAGGTCCACAAAGCCGGCACTCAGCAGGTGAGGGGGCTCCGTCTCAGGGGGAGGGCCTTATTGTGGGGGTTGGGGGGGCAATCACGGGGCTTCTGGGTTATTTTTTTATTTTATTTTTGTTACTCGACGCAGAACAACTCCACCCCTCCAGTGCCCCCTACTCCCCCAGCCCCCCACACACCCACAGAGAACTTTTGTCCACAGTTCCTCTTTCAGAGTTACCAGTAACTGGGCCAGCCTTTCTCTCGCAGCCATTGTCCTCTCCATGTTGCCAGAATGGAAAGTCCAAATATAGCAGCTTATTTTAGCTGTTATTTTGGTGTCTGACTGTGCCAGGCCACTGGACCATGGTAGGCCTGGTTTAGAGTGGTGTACCGTGGGGACAGAACGCAGCTGTAAAGGGGGGCTAGGCCAAGCCTGCATTATCACAGGAGAGCTGTAGTTGGACTGGACCTCCAGAATTCAAGGCGTTCTTGAATGGGGTCAACCTAACTTGATTTTAAAGTGGGCGTATCGCAGATCCCACTTGCTTGGGCGAGTGTGAGTCTGTTGTAAATGTATGCTCCATGCAGAAAATGGTTTTGGGTTGAGTTTTGGGAACTGGTTACCAGAATGAAGCAGTCCGCAGTGCTATTTAGCGCACAATAACCTTACTGGTTCATAGTTACAATTAACAATTGACGCTTTTGTCCGGAGCGACTTACAACAGTGCATTTATATGGCTAGAGATCACTAGAGCTCTCTATCGAACAGTAAGTTACAGTGTAAAGGTTGACATTGCCGACGTTCACACATAGTTTTCACACTCTAACCTCAGGGGTGTTATGTTCTTAACTTTGTTCTTAACTTCACGGATCTGATGGACACGGAAATTAATTAAAAATGAATATACTCTACATGCAAGAACTGAAAGTATGTCATTCTCCATTGAACTTATTGCTCAAAGTTAAATACAAAATGTTCTACGTGTTATTTTGAGTGTCCTCCGAGCCTAAGGCAATGCACGCATGAAAGAAACCAAAACCTGACCGTCCACTTCAGCAAAAAGGAAACTTAAACACTCTTTGCATAAATGTTGAAACATCGCTTGGGGTTCTTCACGAACTGAACAGTCATTCTGTACCTGTGCACTTTGTTATGTAATCGGCAGCAATACAGACAATCTGTGGCATTAAGGTTTGAGGCGTGAGATGATCGGTCTCCGTTTTACTGAACAAAACGGACATATAAATCTTCATGAATTAGTAATGAGCCTGTCTTGCCCGTGACAACTTCCAGCAGCACTTTCGCAGACGTGTAGCTTTCGTTCAAAAGACAGATAAATCTTACCGGCAAAATGCAGCCCTTGACTTTCTGCCCAGCGCAATCCAATCAGCAAAACAACTGACTAACATCTTTTGGATAGTTTTTGCGTACTGTAACTGTCCGCCTTTACCACCGAGCAAAAAAATAAAATATATATATTCTGTTCTGTGGCTGTTTCTAAGATGGACAAACAGGAGCCGAGAGTGCACAGCGTTTTGTATAATGGCTGTGTCAAGCGCGCACTACCAAAATGGAATCTACCATGAAATATATGTATAGATGTTGTTAGCCAGCTCTTTGATATTGTGGCCACTCCATTGGCAGAATGCGTGATGGGGAAAGCAGGAAAATGGGTTGTTCAAATCGCACAGGGGGTACAATGCAGGTATATTGAAAACGCAATAAATAAATAACATTGAAAACGACTCAATCTCACCCGCTGTCCCCATTTCTTTCAGTCTTGCAACTTTGTATTGCAGAGCAGACATGAAATATGCCCCCTGTTGGTCTTGTCAGCATCCATAACCTCTCCCCATAACTCATAAATCAGAAAACCCTCTAGCACAGGGTTGCTCAAATCTGGCCCACGAATCCAAATTCGGTTCTGGTTTTCCCAGGTAGTCCATTGAACAATTAGCACAATTGATTGGCCAGAGTGACTTCACACCTGACTCCCGGGTAAAGGGAGGGTAGAAAAACAGCAGCACTCGGCCCACGAGGACTGTGATTTGAGTAACCCTGCCCTAGAACATTGTGAAGCCTCTTTGAGGGCAGTGTGTCAGGCCTGTCCTGTCTGAGGTCAGTAATGTCCACAGCCCTTGTGCCAGCTTCAGTAACTGGGGTGTGAAAACAGATTGCAGCCACACCTCTGTGACTCTCAGTTATCAGTTATTTGGTGGCATATTCCAGTGCGATACCAGTTACCACTCCTTTCCAAATGAGTTATTTTTCTAAATTCATATTTCTTACACCCATTTTGTTGCATGGCCACATTTGATATTCAATTTTCATTATTTTTATAATTATGAATGATAATATTATTTTTATACATAAGAAAATTATAAAAATAATATTATTATTATTGTTTATTTTTCTTATGTGTTTTCTTTATTTATTCATTCATTCATTCATTGTTCATTTGTCCATGTTTTTGTTGTTGTATTAAAGGAAGGGCGCTAAAATTATGAGTGTTCATCGGTCTAACACCACTGCAGCAGATTTCAAACCAACAGACAGGTGAGAGAAAATTATTTTCTTCCACTTTCCAAAATCCTTCAGGTGCCCCTCCCTCTCTCTCTCTCTCTGTCTCTCTCTCTCTGATAATATTCACATCACAATATTGGATTGTTCATTTTAATATGGAGGCTTGGAAATGTGTGGGACAGTAGGATCTTGATGTGGGAATTTCCTTTTCTGATTGGTTGACACATCCAGTGTCAGTCAACCCAGCAAAGGACAACTCTGTGGCCTGTCTTACTGCTCCCATACCCTCAGTTCTGTCCACTAATAGTACCTGGGTGGCATCAATGCAGACACTCACACCTTTCCTGACAAGAAGAGGAGAGTGTTTTTCAAACACAAGTGACATGCATGAAAGCACCTTATTCCCTCATGCTCAACAGAGCAGTGCACACCTTTTTATCGGTCACACAGGCCTGCCAATCATAGACTGTTAAACAGCAGACTGCCAGCTCTGCATGGTCTCTGTCCTATGCTCAGCTGTGCTTTTGGAAGGTCCCTGGTTGGTATCATAGTAGCAACCAGTTGTGCTAGCTGTGAATGTTCTCTCTTTGGCCACACCCACCTTCATGATTATTCATAACGAGATGACGAATCAGAAGGGTTTTGGCTCCAGCAGTGCCATTGAGACAGTTTTTCAGTGTTCAGCTCACAGGCCTGGGTTCAATCAACATTGTAGTCCTTAACATAGCCTCAAGAATAAAAAAAAGTCTGCCGACTTAATTTTGTTGATGGCTGAACTTGTGAAACTGTGTTGGTTGAAGACAACCAGCCAACACCTCCATTTTAATTGTGACTGATTGTAAAATGATACTGATTGAATTCAAGCCACAGAGCGGAATGTCTGTTGGGTAAACGCCACATCCGTGTGTCTGCTCAGTGAAGCGATCATGACATCAGGCTCGATTAGACTCATTTCCCTGGTGCCAGGCGTAGGATCAGTGATCCCTCAATGGTGGTTGCCATACCAATAGCGTTGCCAGCCCAAAAAGAGGGGTGAAGCCTGCAGGGGGGCAGGGGCAGAGGGACCCAAACCCCCCACCCCACAAACAGGACCTTTTCAGAGAGTGTAGGCAATGGAAGGAAGGCAGAGGGGTGGCAGGATTCTCAAAACGCTAATTTAATTAATTGCTCTTTTCAAAATACTAAATACAGTTTTCAATCAACAACATTTAAACGAGGGAATCTTGTCAAGATCGACAACAAAAGCAATACAGTCAATCTAAGCGCTCAAACAGCGGTGACAACGCCTGCTCACCGCCCTCCAAGGTCTCTCTCACTGTGGCACAAGCAGCCTTTTGTGTGCAGTCCTCAATAGGATTCAGCTGCCAGCAGTGCTAATTGCTGAACTCTGTACAGCTGGTGGCCAGGTGTGGGTGTACAGGCTGATGGGAGTTGTAGTTTTCTTGTGGCTCACAGGACTCACAAGGGACAGGCAGCCATTTCCCTGGGCTGCCCCTTGTGATGCCAGCATATATATATATATATATAAGCATATAAATATGACTATTATATATAGGCATCATATTTCCGACGCAGGGGGCCCTCGTTTCCAGAATAACTGCCGAAGATAGTTTGTTCTGTGTGACTCTGAATTTAGATGAAAGCCTTTCCTTTTCTAAGTGGTGCGTTAGAAGTCATTGGACTCACAATGGTGGGATCATTTTCACTTCGGAATGTATTTCAGTTCCTCTGTGTTAAATCAAGTCTGACTGAGACTCTGTTTAAACTTGTCATTATGAATACGTTTTTTCTGCGATGTTCATGGAAAAGCTTTCGCTTTGTTTGTGATCCAGTTTTTTTTTTTCTTCTCTCTCTCTCTCTGGAAAAAACCCACAGTTCATCCAAAATGTCTCGGGTAATTCTCTGTGAAAACATAATATCCACTTCCTTTGCCAAAATAGCTTTTTATTTATGCCCTCCATTTCTGTCACCCCATATAATTCATTTTCTCTTGGCTTTGCTTCGCCACACTTGTGCCCATTTCCCAAGCACAAGCCCTGAACGGACTCTTTCTCTGTGTCCTTCTTTTTCCCCTCTCCATATTTATGCTCTATCTCTCTCTTTTCTTTTCTCCCTCCCTCCATACTTTCATGCACAGTCAGCCCCAGTCTCTTGCGCTCTCTCTTTCTCTCTCACGCTCGGCCTCTTCCTCTATTGTTCTTTGTTACTCCCTCAAAAATCCCAATTTAAATGTACTTTATTTTCATGACAAGAGAACATGTGCCGCTAGAGCATAAATAAATACTTTCTTTCTCTATTTTTATCTCAAGCTAAACATCTTTAAACTGGCCCTCTCTCACACTCTGTTAACTCTGTTAGGATTCAAACGTATGCTTTCGGCTGAAAGTCCGGGGCTGGTCCCAGTCCACCCCTGCTCGTGCTCACTCATAATGCAGTCTCAAACTAAACATCGTTAAACAGGCACCCACTCAAGCTAAACAGCGAGGGGCTTCCTTGAGTGCATTCTGCCTGACTGAGAAAGCCACACTTACGAGGGGGAGTCCATGCTGCTGTGGGCCCCACACGGGACAAGTGAACATGTAAACATTTCGAGCAGCAACCCTTAACTATCTTCGCCTCTCTGATTCTGAATTTTCGCCACAGGAACGAAGGGGGCGGTGAAATGAGAACGAGCTCCACAGTTAGATCGGGTCACTGCGTGGACATCGTGTGCGTTCCCCTGCAGGACACGTTACCCTCCCATCTCTCTCCTCAGCGCTGATAACGAGCGCATTTCAATGCCAGCCAAATGTTTTTAGCTTGCAGTTCCGCCTACACAAGGACAGCGAACACAGTATAGTCAGATTGCTCCCGGTGTGCGTCTCTTTGTGCTTTCTCTCTCTCCGACCACCATCCATTCCTTTTTTCGAACAGCTAGCAGATGAGACATATGCTCTTCCAGGGGGTCGTTTTTTCCCCCGACGTTCCCCGGCTCTTCTGCCAGAGACGCAGGGTTTTATCCTGGTGGGAGGAGGAGGCGGGGCACTCTTCCTGCAGACCTGTGCTTTGCACTTTATTTACATTATGTGGCCAGCTTAATTAGAGGTTCCATGTCTCCATTTGTGCCTTTTAGACTCTAAACAGTATGCCTGCATTGCCCAAAACTCTCAGGTGGGGCTGTTTTCTAATCTGGCCGGGAAGTCTAACTGCCCCCCCATGTTTAACCAATGACATTAACTTTCATTTTTACTTTCATACTTTCATACTCTCATGTGTTTTTAATTTTCTGTTGATTTTTAATACAGTTATCAGATATCTTCCAGGTTGTGTCAGATATTTTATATATATATATAAAGTCTTTCATTAACATTTTTTTTTCAAAATGGCCTTGTTTTGGTCTACATTGTGTTGCCAAGTCACCCTTCCCTCTGAGCATTTAATACAAGGTACAGACACAAATGAAGTGACTGTTCAATTCACCTTTTCTCATACAGATTTTTTCATCCTCGTACCTAGCACAAGATTGCAGTCTATTGTCTTGACATCCAATTACAAGTCAAGGCTCATGCTGTTAATTAACTTTTTTTTCTGCATGTCAGGCAGAAGCTCCAGGTGCCAGAGTTGCCTGTTTCTTTGTCTTTAATGGGATAATTACATCCCAATCAGCTCAGCGTCAACGGATCCTTCACAGAAAAAAAAGGGCCCTTTTTTAAAATATAAGCTGCTACTCCACAAGGTCTGCACTCTTTTCTAATCAGATATCCTTTTGTTTGGGCAAATGAGAGTTATTAAAAAGAGCAAACGTGTGAATAGACAGCATTTGACAATCAGGAAAGATGACATTCTTAGTGTTCCCGGAGAGCCACACTTTTAATCTGATTTCTGTTCATAGTCCTTTAATGCCAGTTTACTTTAAAATGTTGTGCAGGGTAGCCAATATCTGTGGTCCCGGAGGGCCACTGTGTCTGCATCATGGCTAGATAACCCTGTACCTGGAGGGCTGCAGTGTCTATAGGGCTACTCAACCCTGGTCTTGAGTGTCACAGAATGTGCTACACGCTTTCATCGCAGCTTGGGAATGAGCCACTTTATCCAACGAATCATTGGTTTGACTTCTGTGAGCATTGTTCACAAACTAGGCAGCCGATGGCCTGCTACGAGACAGAAGAAAGGCGTAGGGTGCGAAGCAAAATTAATTAGCATACGACTCGTGCACGTCTCTTGTGGCCCCCTTCGGGATGACTGGAGCTGGTCGTCTCTTGGGATGGGGGCGGGGGGCACACCCGCGAAGGAGCGCTTCCTTTGATCTGTCGCATCAGCTCTTGTTTACCTCCTCATCACAGGGCGAACCGCTAAGACGTCCCTCCGCCTCGATCGCATCAGTAGGTAGCATCCACGTCGCTAGCTACGCTGACAACCGAGCGGTCCCTTCTGCTGAGCGTTGCCTTCCAGGTCAGCGGATATTTACGGCATCACGTTTCCCGAGTGGCATAGTCGCTTCAGTCCCCCGTGTGAAAGTAACGTACGGCACGGTGAGGTAATGGCCTCTCAGCCGGATTGATGTGTATTCCTCAGAGTCGTCTCAAGCCGGAGCTAATGAAAAAGTCGCTCATTGTCCCAGCAAGCACGCCGGCTTGTATAACCGCCGAATACCGCTGTTGAAGCTCGACTGGCAGCATCACTTGCTCCAGTGAGTCCTCAGAAGGAAAAGGTACCATGTTGGACCTATTAAAGTACACTGTTGTAGCACCGCTGTAGGGTACTCAGTTGTACCTTTAGTCAGAACGTAATTGTACCCTTGTGAGGAAAAAGAATGTTGCTCGCAGCCCAAGCCTCATTTTCATTCCAACATGGCTGCCAGTGTGAATAAGGATTAATTACCCTACCTTCATTCATATCTTTATCTTTTATCGATGTCATACCCTACCTTTCCTCATTTTGTACCTTTTTCACTGGGAAAAGGTACACAAGTATATCATGAAGGATCTTCTGTGTACCTTTGAAGGTACAATGAACACATGTACCCTTGAGGAACAAAAGCAAAAGGATCAATCCCCCCCTCGTAATGTGAGTTCGCTGCCGTAGCCCTGTGACCGGTAGTAATGAGGGCGAAGAATCGTCTGCTCCGAGATGGCACCCGCCATGCCGTAGACCGTAACTCCGGTACTACAGAACCACTCCTGTGTGCAGCGAACGCCCTGTCGGCTTCCCTCCCCCCTCCCTGGCCAATTGCCATCCCCGGTGGCACTCCCGGCCAGAGCCGACTCTGTCGCGGCCGGTGGAGTTGAACCCTGGTCACAGTGGCCAGCGTCGGACGTTGAAACCACTGGACCACACGGGAAACAATTATCTTGTTTTTCTTTTTCTAAATCTCTCTCTTTCTTCTCAGTTCGTCCCTGTATGGAGATTTATTGGCACCCAAATATAACGAGAATGGAGAGGATGAACGTGGCTGCTTTTTATCGCCTGCCATCTGTGGTCCACAAATTGACATGTTGTAATTTCACATTTTGAGCGAGCATGTGCAGCCATCTGGCCATGAGAGAACTTGAGCACCCAGCAAGTTATTTACCAGTAATTACATCATTATTTGTGAAGCTGATTGTCAGAGGTGATTCTCTAGAAGAGTTTGGGAACACACGGAAACTGAAGTCACTTAAGGGCAGGGGTGCACTACTCCAGTCTTGGAGGTGTCGGGGTGTGCGCTGGGTTCTGTTCCAACCAATTACTCTGGCTTTCGTTCAATTCAATTCATTTCTAAAAACTTTATTTATCCCCGAAGGGCAATTATGAAGGCAGCATAGTCAAACATAAAACCATCAAACAACAATAACAACAACAACAACAACAGCAACCCAATAAACCAGTAGTGGATAAGGCAAGCAGTACAGACATCTGTGCAAAAACACATAATATTGGTATCTCTCAGTGCCAAATTGAATAGTAATAAATAAATACATATAATAATAGTCGTAAAATTAAGGGAAGTGAGTAAGGGAAGGTAAGGTGGGGCAAGTTATGAAGTCCTGTCGTAAGCGGGGGAGGGCTGAGGTGAGATGTTAATTTTCCAAACAGCTGTGCACACCAATACTGGTTCACTGCTGTATCGGACCACAGCACAATGTTTTCGCCAAGGATACGCATGCAGTGTGCAGCTGTAGCTCCTAAATTTATCAAAACATGTCTACGCGATTAAATGATTGGGCTAATTAAACAATTAGGAGCAGGAGTCATGCATGAAAAATCTCCGAAAAGGATCAGCCCTCGTTGCACACCCCTTGCTGTAGGGTTGTTTTCTTTGACAACATTGGAAGAGGCAAAGATGGAAATGGGAGGTGGGGGGGGGAGGGGTAAAGAAGTGATTTATTAAAAGCGCAGTGTTCAAGCGCAGAATGGAAGCCAGTTAAATCCGCCCACATTGATCGGGAAAGTAACCCTGGTGTACTTCAGCCGAGCGACGCCTTAATCAATGTTGAGCAAATGCGATAAGGGTTCGCCCGAATCTCGTTAGCACCTAATGTTCGCAAGCGCAAAATTTGTAAGGAATTGAGTGAAACGCATCCAAGAACATTTCCAGTAATTAGTCTCCTGTAACATGTTGTGCGTGGCTTCTAACTCCCCTGACAGCTGTTATCATATTCGGCAGTGATGAACAGCCGTATGCACGCGCATGCAAAATATCTCTTCCACTGCGATACGTGCTAATGTCAAGTGGGCTGACAGAATGTCAACAGCCTTGTCAAATGAAGATGGCCTCTTTGTCAATTAGCGGTGTTAGAATTTGCCGAACATTCCAGTCCCCCTGTTTACAGCCTTGCTATTACATTAATAGTTCAGTTAACGACGTTTTTTGTTTTTTTACAGGGAATAGCTTCCTGGCAGCCACGTCTCTCGTTTCGCCCAATGAAATGCCAGACACTCCCGTTGACCGGCGGTTGTCCAATAATTGCTTATTAAGACTTGCTCAAAAGAGGCTTTTTCCCCTTACATATGTGGAAGTGTGAAAACACGTTAGAAGGCTATTTGCAGTAATGGTCTATAGGGTGCTAAATTGCAACCAGCTGAGCTAGCCCAGCCTGTCTCTCTTTCTCTCTCTCTCTCTCTCTCTCTCTCTCTCTCTCTCTCTCTCTCCGCTCTCTCTCTCTCGCTCTCTCTCTCTCTCCCTCTCTCCCTCTCTCCCTCTCTCTCTCCCTCTCTCCTCTCTCTCTCTCTCTCTCTCTCTCTCTCTCTCTCTCTCTCCCTCTCTCCCTCTCTCTCCCTCTCTCTCCCTCTCTCTCTCTCTCTCTCTCTCTCTCTCTCTCTGTTTCTCTCGCTCTCTCTCTCTCTCTCTCTCTCTCTCTCTCTCTCTCTCTCTCGACGTTCTTGACGTAGCCTGCCGTTCGCGGGAGGAACACATGATGCCGGTTCGAGCAACAGAAGCGTTCAGAACACTTCAGGTTCTTATTGTTCTTTCACGCGCTTTTCCCGCATCTTCCAGATTAGGTTTTTTTCTTCTCCTTCTGTTCCATGTGATGAAGAATTTTTACAGCAGCCATGGGTCCCTTGTCGAATTCCCAGCCAGGCAACCTGGCGAGCAGCAACGTGCTGATGATTTCGCCCAGGTTTCTGAGCCCGGCACCGCTTTGCAGGAAGGGGGCTTCTGCTTTCTGTCTCTGCTCAATAATTGAAGAAAAACGATCAGGTTTTTCTTTTTCTTCTTCTTCTTCTTCTTCAAAAAAAAAAAAATTGCCTGTCTTGTGACTCTAAGCATCTTGTAATGAGAACTGGTTTCCTGTGGAGTGTGATAAATCTTTTGATTCCTTGCCATGGTGACCGGACGTAGAAAATAAATAAATAAATAAAGACATTGTTGTAGCTAGTATGAGCACTGAAATTGCCTTTAGGTGTTTCCAGATTTTCTTTCTCATGGCAAAATGTGTTCCGCATTAACGCCGTGCGATAGGAGATAGGCGGTTCTCTGAGACTCGATGCACCTTCTCTTAAGCTGATATGGAGTGCGCAGTCGGCCAGCGCTGATTTTGCATTTTAAGTTCTACAGTAACATCATTGTTCGTCTTTTGAGCATAACCCAATATAAACTATTTTCAACAAAGATTTCCCTTTCCAGATCTTATACTGGCATCTTATACCTTCCACCCCACTCCATAAATCTCTTACTCCTGGACGTGGAGTCAGCCCTATAATACCCTTTCCTGGAGAGTCTCTAGACTGGATAAGGGGATAATTCCAGTCTTTCCCTCGATTGGCTTGGGGGTTTTCTGGTTTTTAAGATTCCCCCTGGAATGAAGATTCTTTCCAGCCCTTTCTGATAATGCAGTTGTACAAAACGTGGCATAAATACATTCAGATTTATCGGCTGATTGATGTATTGGGGCATGTGTTTCACCGTTGAGTGGGATCATGGGCTCGGATTGTACAAACTATGCCAAAGCGATGGAATAGTGCTGTGGAAAATTCAAGAGAGTGCCTCCAGACCACATTCGTCTCCATTTCATATTTGAAAACCACCGTTGGCTGTTCCTGAGAATTTCAGTTCGCATGCCTTAATTGTGGAGATTATGCTCCGTTTCCACCGGTGGTGATGATGAAGAGATATGGAACCTGCGTTGTACCGTGAACATCGGCATGGCCAGGGGGCATTGTTAGGCATGGCGCGAAACGGATCCATCCAGAAATATCCGCGGAGGCTCAGAAAAGTAAGACGACTGCTTTTAAATGAGAAACTTTAACAGGCATATAAGGTGTATTCTTCCACAAGCAAAGTTGTTCGGTCGCTAAGCAACAACTTGGAAAAAAATGATAAAACTGATAACAATCAGACCAATCAAACCACACACCTGAGAAACAACTCAACAAATATATATATTAAACCGAAACCTTGCAGTCCGATCAGACCCTACCATAAGGACATATTCAGGGCAGCCAAAAAAACGGACAACTGAATTCTGCCCTTGCACTTTTTGTACATAAAGCAATTATTAATGGGAAATAAATGTCCCCAACCCATCAAATTCATCAAAGCAAAACCTCACATTCGCAAAGCATCCGCAACAGGTATACGTTTTTGAGCTCAATTATTAAAGTATTACTGAATTAGATTTGTTGAGCACTGATCTGGCTGCCATTTCATAGGACTGTTAGCTCCTGGAACACATGTGGGGAGGAAATAGGTGTGTTTGTGACAACTTAAAACTATCATTTGTTGTTTTTTCATTACATGAATGTTCACCATGTGACGAGTCACAGCCCAAACACTGTATATTTGTCACCTTGCTCTCGTAATTGAGATTTCCAGCACTTTGGAGCGGTGCAAAAGACGTTCTATACACGGACCAGACAGTGAGCTCTGTATTCTCAACACTAAACATTCAGAATGTGCCACTCTTGAAGCTCAAGGCGTTCTGACCTGCTGGCTGAAGGGGTGGCTCAGACAGAACTGAGTGTCTGGCCAGTGGTTATAATATATGTGGCGATGTCTACATTACAAGAACCTGAGCATGATGTCATAGATGCTGATTCCCTCGTGTTTGGTGCTGCGAGCCGGTCGCCTGAATAATTACTGAGACGAGGATGACAGGATGTTCCTCCGGAGTGCAGGAACGTTGTGTGCTTGAGCACAGGTCACACGGAAACCACAGAGAGATGTGAAGGTGAACGAAGGGGATTTGGAAATTAGTGTATTTTTCCCCACTCAAAACGATTCCCACAGGGACTCCTAGATCCACACTATTACACTGCAAGGAGGGGGGGGAGAGGGAGGGGGAGAAAGAGAACTACAGCAAGTCTGTTCTTTCATAGCATTTCTTTGAAGCAAAAATAAACGCCCCAACAACAGTGTACTGCCTATTCTCTGACGGCCATCTTGTTCTCACAGCGTCGAGCAGTGGTGATGTTCACAGGGTGTAAAGAGGCAGGAGTGAAGAGGTCCATCGCATTACCTTGTTGAATAAAAGGTCGCTAATTCACCAGCAGGGCTAATTGGTAGGGGGTGGGGGTGGGGGTTCCTGCACAAGCTCACATTGCTGTCCCATTGTACATACGCCCACTGATGAGATTGCTTTATGCAAAATGCAAAAGCGTGAAAAACTGAAGGCTTGACTCTTGTCAGCGCTCCAGCAAGCAATCGCATGTGCTCAGCGAATAACGTAGTGTTGTCTGTTCATTAGCTAAGCTGTCCATCCTTGCAGTATTTCAGAGCTTCACCTACGGCAGGGGTGGGCATTTCCGGTCCTGGAGGGCCGGTGTGTATGCAGGTTTTGTTTCTACCAATTACCCTGGCTCGATTAGTTGAATACGCCAATGCTGGTTCACTTGTAGATTAGACCACAGTAACATGTTTCAGGAACACAAGAACAGTCTTCAGCTGTCATTCATGGGCTTATTAAGAAATGTAGCTAAAATGTCAGATCACGTAAATGATTGGGCTAATTAAATTATTAAGAGCAGAAGTTGGCATGAATTCCAGAAACGGATACGGCCCTCCTTGCCCACCCCTGCCCTACGAGCTGTCGTACGGACACCTTCTGGAGCCGCGGTCAGAGTCGCCTCATCACTGCCTCGCTCCCCGAACAAGGATCCACAACGAGGTTTGCGTTTAAATCCAGCGCGTCACACCTGAAATTTCACACATGGCAGGGCCACCGTTTGTCTCTGTTTAGGTTTTTTTAGCAGCGGAAACAGGAACAGAAGGCTTTACTTCTTCCCTGAAAGGGAAGGGAAGACAGATGAGCGCCTCCTTTGCGTTACCCTGGGGAACCCTGCAAGCCCGCAGTAATTGCTTGTCACGCCGTATGTCGGTGATGTGTCCTGTCACCGCGCTCCTTCTGTGGTGTTCATTAAGCGTCGCGCGCATCCTGATCTGCCGCGCGTCCGTAGATGTTCCTTTCTTTCATGTGCCTCCTCCCTCCCGCTCCCGCTCACGGTGTAACACCCCGGAGCGGTCTCCACCGCTGGCGTAGATCGGAATGCGGTTGCCGTGGTAACCAGACTAGCGGCGCACCGGCCGTTCTTTGACCGGCGGCGACACCGGCACATTGAAAGGCTTTGTCGTCACGGGTCTTGAGTCGTTCCTCGAACGAATGTGCCTCGGGTTGCACGTGCAGGAGGACGCGGTGAGGAGGCGCGGGCCGGTCGTCGCGGATCGTTAGCGAGCGGCGGGATTAGGTGCCAGTGTAGCGGATGGGCTCACGTGAGCGCCCGCTGCCGAGTGACGTGGATAAGAGTGCGATTAGTTCCCAGAGTTGGAGACTTGAGTTTTTAGCTCGGCGAGCTTAATCGCTCTCTTGTCGCGTCGAGATCCCTCGGTTCGAAACTCGTTGCGGACAGAATCAACACCGTCACACCAGCTGGTAGGTTGTCGGTAAGGCATGGTGGGACATGCCTATATGGGAATGATGGGGATGTGGCCTGTTGCCATGATGAGCGATGGCTCACCTTGGTCCTTCTCGCTCAGCGGAGATGAGTCAGGTCCGCGCAGATGAGAGGGCTTTGCGTGCACGCCGGGCCGACCTCGTTCCCCCATCGCCCCCGCGTATGTACTCCATCCAGCCAATTTATTGGCGATGAGCAACGTCCGACCCCAGACACACAGGCCAGCGTCTGCCTGCCTCGCCGCGCGGTCGAAGACAGATGGGAGGAGGGTGACGAAGATAGGGACGCGGGTTTGAAACGGAGGGAGGAAAAAAATGAATATGTTCTCGGCTTTGATCAAATATTTATCTGGGAATCAATTCAAACCGAACCCAAAAAAAAAGCTGCCTCAGAAGCTGGAGATGCTCACACAGATTAGCAGCGGTAAGACACCAGGCCCTGCTGATCCACTGTTTAATTACCGTAACAGGATTAAGCTGTCCCAATAGGAGCCACGGAGCCCAGAGTGTCCACAGACTGACGGATGATCCTGGGCAAGGATCACGGAGCACTCTTTCACAACTTCTGCCCGTACTTCCTGGCTGCTGCCTCAGTCTCTCCGAGGGGGAAAAAAAAAAAACAGGCTGGAATGCGGCTGACACCTCACCCCTAGAAACCACAGTTTCGGCGTCAAACGTCACCGCCAGCAGGTCCCAGATCAGTTGCAGGCAGAATTGAACTGAATCCCAGTGTCCCCAGATGCCCCCCCTCCCTCTCACGCGCACCGCATTCCACCTCTCTCTCAGAAAAGGTTCTTGGCAGCTTTATTTATTTATTTAAATCAAGATGATTGTGTTGGTGTTTTGGGCTAATTTATGATACGTCAGGTTTTTTGCTGTATTGAAGCAATCCAGCGCTCCTCCGACAAGAATGAAACAATTATTTTTCTGGATAGTTAGGAGAACGGATTGTGCAACAATAGGAGTGTTGGTTCTCAACCGCTTTCACGTTCTTGTTCAGGGGATACTGCACAGCGTTACTGTCAGGTGTGCTGTGATGAGAGCAAGGCATGATGGGATACATGGCCCTGT
>JAINUG010000017.1:8235645-8375560 GCA_029706075.1 Aldrovandia affinis | reverse complement strand
ATTCAAAGCCAAGGACAAATGTTGATTGAATTCAGGCCACAGGTCTTCTCTGCTGCCCATTCAACTGCTCTCTCCCCCCCTTCACAAAGTAGTGTAGACCCTGAGTGGTTGGACTGCACCCCTCCCTCCCTCCCTGCCTCCTTTCTATGTTGTCTCAGCGTTGCCTCAGCGTTATCCCTTGGGCTCACGGAGGATTACTTACACAGATTGTCTCCAGGCAGACTTCGAGTTGTGACTGAAGGCTGTGTAGCCAGCCATGACGGAATTAAGGCTCTAGCACGGGGAGCCCAGTGTGTGTGTGTGTGTGTGTGTGTGTGTGTGTGGGTGTGTGTGTGTGTGTGGACATCAGAGTGACAGGACAAGCATAGCTGGCTCCACACACTCCCACTTGACTGTGTCGGCTGCCCGCTAGGCCAGGAGGTGAGCAGGGAGACGCATTGAAAATAGCCCAAAAGCACGGGTTCCGCCCGTCCAGGGTCCATCTAGTTACCCACAAGCCCTCCCGTGGAGCTTTCTGCTCGTTCCTGCGGCGAAGGGAGGAGCCTCTTGCAAGTCTTCTTTTTTTTCTGCTGCCTTTTATTCATCTTCGTCTTCTTCTTTTTCACCATGGAAGTCTGCTGTCAGTCTTCACAGAGCATGCCGAGGTGTGTGTGTGATTGTGATTGTGAGTGTGTGTGTGTGTGTGTGTGAGTGTGTGTGTGTCTGTGTGTGTGTGAGAGAGAGATAAGGAGAATGTTTTTCTGAGGGAAGGATGCCAGCACTCCCAAGCTGGCTAATTAAACAAAAAAAAAACTGAAGTTTTAGCAGGATGGCCCTCACAGCTAAGCCTGTGCTGTTCTTCCTTTCTTGACATAGTGCTTCTGTCTCACAGCCGTGGCGAATTAAAGAGCGAACTGTACTTTTATGCTGTATTTTGGGTTATTAATGGCTTAATTTATCCCAGTGGAACGCATATTCCAATATTTACATAAAATATGAAAACCCCGTACTACTTTTAGTAAGACCTGTAAGTATTTACATCTTTCTTTTTTTCCCCTGCTTTTTCACAGACTTGAGAAGACAGCCTTGTGTGACACAGATAAAGGTAAAACATCGTTTCAGCTATCGTTGAGGGACTGGGGATTAAGGATAAACCCAATCAACGTTCAGCCCTCGTGTAGCTATTGTGTAATAGCAGTTTGAACATGGATTTGAGGAGTGGATTGAATAGTCTCAGGAGTCATTGTGGAAGTTCTGTGAGCGGCATTCTCTTCTGGAACAAAGTCTTCCCATTTTCATTTGAAAAATTCAAAGCTGAGGTTGTTTTTTTTTTGGGGCACTGCTCTCTCTTTAACCAGAATTTGTGGCTTTGCTAAACTGGAGATGCATGTTTTTTTCACACATATCTAACCTGGGACGGCGATGTTAAATGCCCTGTGTGTCCTGGGCCGGCACTCTCCACACTCCACTTATGAGTCTGAGGTGGGGTGTGCTTTCTCAGACCCAATCTGGCTCAGTGTAGAAATCCCTCAAACTTTCGGGAATTAATCGTTTCTAATCTCAAATCCCGAGACGGGATTCCCGCGAGCGTATTTCCAGCGTGGGATCGGCATAGCTGTTAAATATGGATGGATGGGATTTGTGAAATGCTGTTCCGAATAAGGATATTAGGGTTTTCTGCGTGCACTTTTGCATAGGAATACAAGCAGATTCAGGGAGTAGGAACATAATCCCCAGAGAGCAGCCAGGCACTTATAACAAGGATTTTAGAATGAATTCGGAAATCCGAGAACCTCTAACGTGATTATTTTGGTTAATTAGAATGTTTTACTGCCATTCTGTTTTTAAATGTCAAACTTCCAAAAATATATCAGTGTGCCCATTAGTCTGCATATTTCTGTGTTCACATTACAATTTTGGTTCTGCTTTAAATTAGTTAATATAGTCAGTAAATAGCAGTAATTGGAAGGATCTGAACCAGAGTAATATTAGTAAAAAGTAATATTTTTTTCAAAAAAGACAATTATTCACAATTATTCACACCCCTAATAATTATTTTAAATTAAGTACAAGAGCCCCAGGACCACCAGTAGATGCAAAAAAAAAAACCATAACATCAAAGATCCAGCACCATCCTTCAACATAAGCGCAAAAAACCCACCGTGGGTGTGCATCGCCAAAAAACTCATCTGACCATGAAACTTGGTTCTAATTGGAGTTTGGCATTGGAACTCTGACTGGACCGGGTGCTATGGTCAGATAAGACCAAAATGTTGCTTTTTGGCCATGCACACCATGGTGGGTTTGGAAGAAGGACGCTTGTGTTGAGAAGAACCTACACCTACGATGGTGAAATATAGCAGATCTTTGATCTTAAGACATCAGATGTACCAGACATTTTGGCCAAAAATCTGGTTCCCTCTGTCAGGAAGCTGAAACTTGGCTGCAAACGGATCTTTCAGCAAGACAATGATCACAAGTATACCTCAAAATCACCAGAGAATTTGTTGAATGACCACAAAGTTTTGTTTGTTTTGCAATGGCCATCCCAGTCTCCAGACTTGAACCTGAACAAATTTGTGGTTTGAATTGAAGAGGGCAGTCCACGAGCGCAGACCGAAGGATTTGAACGATCTTGAAAGTCTCTGTATGGAGGAAAGGTCAAAGATTCCCCCTACAGAAGACGACATGCTAATGCGGATTTATTCTGTTGGGACTGTATAACTTAAAATAAACAATATAACTTAAAAGAAGTATTTGGGATTGTGACATTTTTCCACCACAAAAAAAACAAACGCCAAACGATGGAATTTCTCGTGGAATGGTGTTGCATCCCCCCAACTGAGTGAAAAAATAATGAATCTCAACCTACAACAAAGTCTCAGTGCTATAAAATATCTTAACAGAAACATCAGCAAAATGAAGCTGATGAGGTATCATCCATCAACTATACGTGTAATATATATGTTGTTGTTGTTGTTTTTCAGTTTCAACCGAGGCGCTTATCGATTGCGTGAAAAACAAAGACCATCAGAGGGTAAGTAATAAAGGACGATGTTATGTCATTGCCATATGAGGAGCGCTCCGTTAATGGAGGAGAGCCCGGAGGTTCAATAAAGTGGATGGAAAACAATGGAAGCTATTGCTGCCGTTCGATTAGCAGCCAGGGGTTTTTCCAAGATGAACATGTTGCGTGCGCAGGTTGACAGGCGAGATTAGATCAATTTTTCCCCTCAATTTGGAACCGACGGTTGTGCTGTGTTCTCACATTACCGCCATCATGCCATGCACCCCTGGGTAGGGTGGTGCTGTCCTCCTCCCACACGCTTGCCGGTGGCTATTTTCCACACTACAGGGCACACACGGTGCACTACAGAGCTAGCGCTGATCAGTGGAGAGGCCCACGTCTCACCGAGAACAACTGGTAACCTGTAGGCGACTGGTGTGTAACTAGAGAGCGATTGCACACAGCGGTGACCCAAGGAACTGTGGCTGATTTAGGGTCAGGCTCGGTAGTAGGGCCCATCCTGTGCTTGTGGCAAGCGCCTTGATCAGCCTCTTGAGAGCCCCTTATCGATAATGTTTAGCCATACTTTTATTGTTAGAGAAAAAAAACCTCAGCCTCCGCCCTCGCCTGCTGCTACAGTGCATGCATGTCGAGGTCACACAGTATTTTCAAATATTTCAACATTTCGAATGCCATGGCACAATTGAACAAGCAAAAATTCCGGAATCTTCCCCGTAAAGCAGAGTTGCAGAGTGTGACGAATTGTCCATGGTGTGAAGCGCCCCGCCATTCCGTTTCCCCCGAAAAAAGGCAACGAGCGGCGACGTGCGTCTCTCACCACAGCAAAGAGGAGTACAAACGGCCTCCTCCGGGATCGCTGCAGGAATGCGTTTGTTCTCCTCGCTCGTCGCATTCGTCACACGAATAGCCTCACTTCTCACGGGCTACGCTGAGCTCTGTGGAGCCCTGACAATCAGGACCACATCAGCAACAAGATCAAGGATTGTGCTCTCGCTACAGGAACCCTCTCAGGGCACACGACTGTGTAGCCCCTATGACGGACGCCGGCTTGGCCTTTTGTTCACGAGGTAGAGAGCAGCGGCAGTGCAGTGTCGGCTAGCTCGTGCTATTTATTTATTTGTTTGGTCCCGGCTTGTACATTCACGCAGGGATCTTGAGATACTCTCTTTGTTCAGATGAACAGCCTTTCTGGACTATGTTCCTGTTGACAGCCTCGATGTTCCGTCGGCTTGTTTTCATTAGCGGATGCTCATGTTGTGGTTCTGCCCCACCGAGACACATGACTGACGTTCAGGGTGATGTTGGGGTGACGTTGAGCGGGTTGATTGAGGGAGGACTGACAGGATGTTGGACTGAAGAACATCGAGATGACATCGGAGGAAAAGACGTCGCATTGAAGTGGGGGAGACTTGGGTTTGATGTTGGGGAAACACTGGGACGATATTGGACGGAAAACTTGAGGCAACCACACAACGGGGCTGTGGTCAGACATGTTGGATTAAAGTCAGGGAAATGTTTGTTTGATGTTAGCGGAACGTTGGGATGTCATTGCGTTGATGACAGGGTGATGTTTTCCCACAGCTGCGGGACCTTCACAAACTGGGTGCGGACCTCTCTGTGCAGGACTCCTCGGGCCGGACCTTGCTCCACCACGCCGTGGACGTGGGCAGCAAAGAGGTCGTCAAGTACATCATCGACAATGGTACAGACATCCTGAGACATGGGCACAGTCCTACATTTTACATTTTAAGCATTTAGCAGACGCTCTTATCCAGAGCGACTTACAAGATGTGCATTAATACATAGTAAGAACAATCATAGTTGCCCTATAATTGGGGCCCGGAGAAAATCCTGGGTTGTTTATCTTGCATGTATTTCAGTCCTCCGGCACCACTATATCAAGCTATGCATCAAACAGTCATTCATTACATTACATTACAGGCATTTAGCAGACGGTCTTATCCAGAGCGACTTACAGTTTACATTTCTTTACAATCCATTTATACAGCTGGATATTAACTGAAGGTTCAGGTTAAGTACCTTGCTCAAGGGTACAACGGCAGTGTCCCACCTGGGGATTGAACCTGCAACCTTAATGTTACAAGCCCAGTTCCCTAACCATTTTACCACACTTCCTGCCACATTCAGTTAATTGTGACAGTCTTCTCAGTTAATCATTCAATCAGGCACGTGAGAAGAATGACAGCACACCGCTTATGTCCATTGACACTTAACGTGTTAAAGAAATACTGTAAGATGAAAAAACTAATCAAGCTAGTTTCAGCGAGTAAATAGCAACAGGGACAGCTGTGAATGTTGCACATTAAAGTAAAGCCAGTGCTCTAAAATGATAAGTTAAATTGAATCATTGTCATTTGGTTTACTGTGTCTTCTTTCACGGTATGTGAAAACCCACCCATAAGAAGATGCTAATTCTGTCGATGTCAAGAGAAGTGCAACAGCTAACAAGGAGCCTAGCATTCAGTTTATTCTTAGTTTATATTCAGTTTATACTCTAGTTTATTGTAACACAGGGCTTCCCAAACTCGGTCCTGGGGACCCCTGTGTATGGTGGTTTTTGTTTCATCTGAAATAACAATTTCCAGCATCTAATGAAATGCTAACTGAACTGTAATCTGGTGGCAAAATTACATTCACCCGATTGATGGACTGATTTAGAGGTTTAAAATCTCATTGGTGGCCTTAAATGTTGAAAGTGCAGACATCTGGCCACTGAGGCCTAACATCTGTTTAGACAAATTCCAATGAGCCAAACAGTCCAATTAATGTAAACACAAAAGTCTAAAACTACACCTTAACTAATTATGGGATTGGCTGCAACAAAACCCAGCATGCACAGGGGTCCACAGGACTGAATTTGGGGGAGGCCTGTTAGACTAGGCAGGATTCTGCCCTCTCCCGACTCTCAAACCACTGGATGAGGTCAATCAGACTCTTGCCATGTAGCGCAACGAATTACAGGCAACTGCCAAACAAAGGCAGTACGTAAATGAGGGATCACTTAAGCGGGTGCAATGCCGTGAGTGTCCGTTAATTAAAACATCCACATATAGAATCAGCGGATAGCTGCAGGGCTGTGTGCTTCATTCGGCGATGTGATTTGACTGTTTTTTCTTTATTTTCCTCTTTTTTTATAAAACAGCACCCACAGACATCTTGGATGTAACAGAAAAAGAGAAGTATGTAACACTCTTATGTTTCTTCCCCACTTCATTCATTTGCATAACGCAGTATGTGGATCGGGTTCCTTTCATCTAATAATTCTGTGATATTCCGCTTCCACTGCCAGCCTCTCTGGTGGTACCATTTCACATGCAAAGTTACATCAATTCAGCCCAGCAGGATTGTGTAGGGCTCTGTGCTCCATGTTGTGTGTATATATATATATTGTGTGTGTGTTTTAATCTTTTCTAAAAAAAGATTTATTTTATTGATTTGTCCTGTAAATGTCAGAGCTGTTGCATGGACGGGACTGATTTCTCTCTTTCTCCCGCCTCTCTTCCCCTCTGTCTGCCTCACTCTTTATCTCTCTCCACCTCTCTATCTCTCTCCCCCTCTCTGTCTCTCCCTCTCCCCCTCTCCTCCTCTCTGTCTCCCCCCCTATCTCCCTCTCCACCCCTCTCTCCCCCTCTATCTCTCTGCCTCCCTCTCTATCTCTATCTCTCCCTCTCCCCCTCTCTCTCCCTCTCCCTCTCTCTCCTCCCTCTCCCTCTCTCTCTCCCTCCCTCTCTCCTCTCTCTCTCTCCCTCTCTCCCCCTCTCTCTGTCTCTCTCTCTCCCTCTCTCTCTCTCTCCCCTCTCTCTCCTTCTCTCCCTCTCTCTCCCTCTCTATCTCTCTGTCTCTCCCTCTGTCTCTCTCTCTCCCTCTCCCTCTCTGTCTCTCTCTCCCTATCTCCCTCTCTCTCTCTGTCTCTCTCTCCCTCTCTCCCTCTCTCCCCCTCTCCCTCTCTCTCCCTCTCTCTCTCCCTCTCTGTCTCTCTCCCTCTCTCTCTCTCTCTCTCTCTCTCTCTCTCTCTCTCTCTCTCTCTCTCTCTGTCTCTGTGCTTCAGTGGAGAGACAGTCCTGCACAAGGCCGCCTCGCTGTGCCAGAGGACAATCTGCCATTACCTGGTGGAGGCAGGAGCGTCCCTCATGAAGACGGACCTGCAGGTGAGAGACATGAAACATGCGCCGCGCCAAACATGCGCCGTACTGCACCAAACAGGTGAGAGAGGGAAGAGACAGAGTGAGAGATAAAGAGATATAGAGAGGACAGAGACAGAGTGAGAGGTAGAGAGAGAGAGAGAGAGAGAGAGAGAGAGAGGGGAGAGAGGGGAGAGAGACAGAGTGAGAGACAGCTGTAAAACATGCAAAACAGTTGATATATTTACCCCTAGGTGATATCTGGCCCTATCCTTAAAACCTTTTGGTAGGAAATCTGGTGACTTTTTTCTCTTGTGAGTTTGCCCATTGAGAATATGTTTAGCTTCTCTGTGCTAATTTCCCATTATTATTATTGTATCATTTCATTATTATGTCATCCTGGTATTATACCCATTTATTACCTGACATTGGAAGGCGTTCTTGCCTCCTTTGCCGTAGAAACCTGATATAAAAAGCACTGACCATTTATTACCTGCAGGCGTTTCGCTGATATAAAGCACTACTTTTCTTGCCCCGCGGGAGGGCAACTCAGAGCACATATTGTAAACTACAGGGGTGAGAATGGACGTGGGGCATCCCCAGCGGTGTGTACAGTATTACATTACATTACATTACAGTCATTTGGTAGACGCTCTTATCCAGAGCGACGTACAACAAAGTGTTAACCGTAGTCAAGAACAGTTTAGCTGAAAGCCACCCTAGCGGGAAGTACAGTTCCAGGTGCTAGGAGCAACCACATAGTTAAACTAGGACCCTGTAGGTAAATCTGTAGCCACAATTCAAAGGCAGCAATAAAACAAACAGAGCGGAAAATATCGGCGAAATAATGCCTAAACCTAATACAATACATAAACAAGTAGACAAGAGTGCAATACTAAACAGCTACATCCCTAAGTTTACAAAACCGGACAGTAACAACCCAACCTCCTGTTTACTCACCGAGCGGTCTGTACCGTATTGACCTGAGCACCAGTGCCGACTATAAACTGGGCCTTCTCGCTCCCTCGTCACCGATTAGCGGATTCGACATCTGACGATTGGGCCACAGCTAATGCTACAACGTAATTGCCTCTGCCATCACACGAGAGCATGTCAAAACGGCCCTGATCTGTAAACGTGAAGCTCGGGGCCCCAATCAAGCCGATTATAGCGGTGCAGCGAATGCGCCCCACTGCTCATTCAGACACCGGCTGAAGAACGAAGAAGCCCTCTGCAGCCGCGGCGGCTGTGAGATCAGGCTTCACATGGTGGCCACCGGAAGTCCAACACCATCATTCATTCTTACCCTCTATTCTTTTATTTTCCCTCTCTTTTCCAATTTGGAATGGCCGATTGTATTTGTCGACCCTTCCCATGGCTGCAACGCCCTCCATCGATTCGGGAGAGTGCCGACTAGCGCGCCCGTCCTCCTAAACACGCATAGCAAGCCTCCGCTTATTTTCACTCCAGCTGTCCACCAGCTGAGCTGCGCAGCTGTTGAGCCGAGCGACTGCGCAGCTTACACAGCGGGCGCGGGCAGACTGCACTGCCTCTACCCCACCAGAGGGGGCGCTCTTGCTCGATGGGGCAGAGGGTAGCTTGTGGACCGTAGCCCTTCCTCCCTGGGTGACGCTACAGCCAATCACGCGCCACCCTGCGGGGGCCGCTAGTCGGCACTGGCGCAGTCGGGATTCAGTGCCAGCCGATGAGACGTGTCACCGCGCCGATAACTTTTCTCTGGTGCTTTTATCTGGAGGCTCCACCTGGCACCCCCATAAGGCCTTTCATTTGAGGCTTTAAAGAAAGGAACTCAAGCGGAGCTGCGCTACAGTTGCATCAGGCTTTCATGTCCCGCAGTGTGAGCAAGTTTCGCTCCCAGAGGATCCAAGCGCACAGGTTTAGACTCTGGGTGCCCAATTTAAAGTAAAGTTTGGAGAGGCACCAGCAAATCATTCCAAGGTTTTTCCTCTGTTGTCTTAAAGCCAGTCAGTAGGTGCCAGGAACACTTCTCTTCTCAGTACAACACATGATATAGGTATTTTCCAACCTGAGACTAATTCCATCCACCTTCCCCCAACCCCCCCACCCTTCTATTCAGCTGTCATTCCCCTGACTTGTATCCGTGAGAATGTGCCCAGTCAGCGCTCTGTCCTGCCGTATCTTGCCTCCTCTCTTCCTCCACCGACACCGCAGGGCTGGCTGTCCACGCGCGTGCTGGGGATTGATTAAAGTTCACCGTCGGTGAGAAAGTGTTATCCAGCCGGGTGCTGGATGAGCTTGACTTACCCTCGCAGGGCCTTGGGCTACTGTTACTGTCTGGCACCCCTGTCTCTCTCTTTCTCTCTCTCTCCATCTCCGTCTCCGTCTCCATAATGGCAAAGGTAGCTACGGAAGAAGCAGCAGAATGATCGTTGCTCTTTGTTGTTGCTGCTGCTCTCTGCCTGCAAACACGCATGCAGCGGGGGGATCTTTTCAAAAGACACTTGAAAGTCAGATGAAAATACAGCCTCTGCCTTTTCTCTCTTATACTTAATTCTCTATACTCCCATCGCTTTTTGAAGGTGTCTGGGTTAGGTGTTTGTGACAATACGATTGCAAACGGCAACTACATAAAATAAATATTGATTGATTGATTTTTATTGACACCTTTGTTTACCCTCCGTGGGGGGGAGACCGGAGCCTGGTCCGATTTTGAATGCCCGAGTCCTCTGCTTCTCTCTACCTGTTCGGCCACTAAAACACCCTCAAACAGCCCTTCACACCCCTTTATTTCTTTCCTGTTATTCTGGGGTTTCTTTTGTTTTTAAGAGAGGGCTGGAACAGCGGCGAGGTCGCGCTAACTTCCATCGAGTTCCTGCTTGGAATGTGCGTGAAAGACTGGCTCAAACGGAGAGAGGGCTTATTCATTTGGCCGGGCTGGTTTTTTGTGTGTCTGTACGAAGTGACAGACCTCATTAGTGGACAGTGTCCAGCTGGCAGGTGGAACCAATTAAAACCAGAGGAGCTGGAGGGAGAAGGAGAGTGGGAGCTCCAGTCGGATGTCCAAGTGAATCTTAACTCTTTGCAGAGTCCAATATTTGGATCTCACCAGAGATTCCCAGTCTTGTTAAGAATTTGTTGGCAGCGAGCATTGGCTCCAAGCGACTTGGACTTGTAATTAGATCAGTGTTACTTTTTCCCTGTGCAATTGCTTTGGTGATCGTTTAACTTAAATTGCGCTAAAGAAAGTATGAAGTGTTAAAGAAAGTGCTGAAAGTCCTGAATATAACTGTGTCGAAATGAAGAACGAGTGTCGATTAAATCCGGGGGATAGGGTACTGGATTTCTTGGACTTAATTATCCTGAGTATTAGTATTACTTCTGCTGAATTTCCTGCTCAACGCCTACCTGTAGTGTGAACACAGAGAGCTTTTGTGTTTTGCCAAATGCCCGCCATGCTCCTGTTGATGCATAGTCTTAATCGGGTGAAGGTGCGCTCCAATTGTGACAGAACTTAACGAACCTCTGTCTCATCTATCTTTCTGAGAGTTCAGCAAGGTCTCTGTCTGTTTGTGGCTCTGTCATGGTCATCAGTTCAGCATGCACATTTATTCACAGCCAAATGCACATTTTGGGGCAGAGGTCACTTCCTGTCCTGGCACTGCTTGTTTGTGATTGCATAGTGCTGTCTACCAGTGATGACGATGCAAAGCTTTTAATATATATATATATATATATATATATATGCCATTTAGCAGACACTTTTATCCAAAGTATACATTTTACTGAATGCATACATTTTTCAGTATATGTGGTCCCAATGGGAATCGAACCCAAAACCTCAGCATTGCCAACGCCGTGCTGTACCTACTGAGCTACACAGAACCTCCTTTTCTCCTGTGACACATGCAAGCACCAATGCACTGAAGATATTCATCCACAAATCTGAATAATAATACTACCTCTACTACTACTACTAATAATAATACTAATAATAATAATGATAATAATAGGGAAAACCATTCCAATTCCGAACAGTTGGAATACAGGCTGTAGGGGTATAAAAGGGAAAAATGAGGGTTTCAGTGTCTGTGGTGTTCAGTGCTGGGAATGTACTTGGCCTATTTGTGTTCTTCGGGGGGAAATCCTGTGGACTTGATAGGTTTGGATCAATTGGAAGCTGAGGGGAGTCAGGCACCGCTTCTCCTTTACCCAGAAGCCTCTCTGGGGAGCGCCTCAGACAGCGGCTGCCTTTCATTCCACTCGCTCTTCGCAAAGTAATCACATCCGGGTGCTGCGTCGGGTCATTTTCCAGAATTTTCCCTCTCAAATGTATCGATTTTTGGGGCTGGAAAGTCCTCGTGGTTGTCATTAATCTCGCACACGCCGGTAATGTGGTGGAAGTGACATCGCACGCACGTGTGTGTCATCCTTGTATAATTGTGTGCTGGGATGAAACGTGCCCAAGTTTGGCACGCACGTGGATTGTGAAGGGAAATTGAGCACTGAGTGGCTCGGTTCTGACAGCGAAGTCACCTTCTCCTCTGAGGATAATTTTACAATTTTCCTCAGCTGCCTAGATTTTGACACCATCACACATCCTGCTCTCTCTCTCTCTCTCTCTCTCTCTCTCTCTCTCTCTCCCCCTCTCTCTCTCTCTCTTTCTCTCTCTCTCTCTCCCCTCTCTCTCTCTCTCTCTCTCTCCCTCTCTCTCTGTCTCTCCCCTCTCTCTCTCTGTCTCCCCTCTCTCTCTCCTCTCTCTCTCTCTCCCTCCCTCTCTCTCTCTCTGTCTCCCCTCTCTCTCTCTCTCTCTCCCTCTCTCTCTGTCTCTCTCTCTCTCTCCCTCTCTCTCTCTCTCTCTCTCTCTCTCTCTCTCTTTCTCCCTCTCTCTCTGTCTCTCCCCTCTCTCTTTCTCTGTCTGTCTCCCCTCTCTCTCTCCCTCTCTGTCTCCCCTCTCTGTCTCCCCTCTCTCTCTCTCTCTCTCTCTCTCTGTCTCCCTCTCTCTCTCTCTCTCTCTCTCTCTCTGTCTCTCCCTCTCTCTCTCTCTCTCTCTGTCTCACAGCGCTCATTTCTCTCTCCATCTATTACTCTCTACAATTCAAACCGGCTTTATTGAAATGACAAACACAGGGTATCGTATCGCCAGAGCGTTTGGGTAATGAAAAACACACACTTAATGGGGAACTTTAAAGGGAACGAAAATTAAAAAGTTAATTGTGAAAACGGTGTAGCAATGATATCGCCGGCAGTGTAACGATAATGGTGAAAATAATAATCCATTTATGTACGGCGCCCCCGTTGCTTAGTCACTGTCTCTCAGGCCGTGGCACGCAGTCAGTCATTTCGATTCGTCTCACGCAGACGTGTCTTTGGACTGCAGGAGAGGTACATTAAATGAATGAAGGTAATTGCTCGATAATTGGTTTTACACTCCGCGTTTCTGTCTACCGCAGCTGTTTCGCTTGGCACTTTTTGTTTCATTGTCCCAATGTTCTCTGAGCCAGAGTTTTTTCTGCTTTTCTCCGTGATGTTGTTTATTTTCCGGTTTGCAGGGCAGGTCTGAGCCTGGTGTGTGAATGACCGTGAGCGAGTGAGGCCCCTAAAAAGCGCTGCTCACGCTGCATGAGGTACTCAAGTCTCGCTCTCTCCTCCTCGCCAGGGCGACACTCCGAAAAACCGGGCGGAGAAGGCCAAGGACCAGGACCTGGCTGCGTACCTGGAGAACCGGCAGCACTACCAGATGATCCAGAGGGAGGATCAGGAGACCGCCGTGTGACCCACCCCCCCCCAACCTCCTCCTCCTGCCCCTCGATTCCGCTTGTGCCAAAAAACAAACAAACAAAATCGCCCTCAGCCAGGAAGCAGTAAACACTGCTGGGGCCTACGTCTAGGTCTGAGGAGCGCATTTCAGCGGGGGGGGGGGGGGTCTACTGGTCGATGCGCTGCCGACAGACGTCCCCATCCTCGGGGGGGCCCACTGGTAAAGCGGCGTCTACGAGAACTGCCCCGTTTTATTTTTATTTTTTTTATCTTCGTTGCACTGCCAAAAAAAAAATAAAAGATGAAAAATCATAGTGTTTTAGTGATTTGTCAGATCGCATGAATGAGCTACTGCTCTGTTCCGTCGTGTCGTTGTGTGAGGACCCTGGCAACCCTAGCGCCGTGGCAACAAGTCCACAGGGCCGAGAGGAATGTTAGACTGATGTCGGAGGAGCTGAGGGAGATTCAGCTTTGGGAAAGGGATATGTGAATGTCACATGTGGTTTTATTGCTCCGCAGAGAGATGAACCTCTGCAATGGAACAAAATCTGCCCTTAAACAGCAGGAAAGTACGAATGGTCATGAACAAAGAAAAAAAAAAAAAAAAAAAAAAAAGGTATTTTTTATTGTAGGGAATGAAGGTCGGTGCGTCGCTATTGTCTTTAAATGCATCCAAGCACGCTATTAGTATGACTGAATGTTGCTCTAAAAGGCAGGACAGACGGACGTTTAGGCATTTTTTTCCACAAGACTGTTGTGGTTTTATTTAATTTGTCGTGGTTTGATGAATTGTTTGTTTCATCAAACTACGGTATGTTGGTTCAACCTAGATTCTACTTTAGGGAGGGACACTTTTTTAACACTGAAAGCTTTCACTGTACAATTTCAACTGATGAAACCAATGTTGTTCCACAGAGAACCGCAGCTTGTATTATTTGACAACTATACTCCTCAAGCTAAGTAGGTATTGGACTTCTAGTAAGAGTATTTGGTACTGTAAACTCATATTAGTAGCTTTCTGTCAAAGCAGTTTTTAACTGATATTCTTCATGCCTTGAATATATTTTTTAATTGTTTTTTTTGGCTGATTGTTTGAATTTCTCCTTGGTGTATTAAAGTTGTGGCATATTTCTTAGCATAATCGAAAGTAAATAGATATTTATATAACGCATAGCTGTGAAAATTGCCTTTTTGTGTTGTCATGCTTGTATTATAAAAATGTACATTTGATTTTTTTTCTTTTTTTGAGAAGTTAGATAGCGTCTTATTCTCTTCTTATTTACTGTTGCGTATAACCAGCCAAACAAAGGCACCTCTGTTCACTTGTACGCTTGACTTGGGAGGACTTCCCACTCTGAAAAATATATTTATTTTATTTCGGGAGTTTAAATGAATTCCCTTTTTTACCCCCCCATTATCTGCTGGTAAAATGGATGGCTTTCAGATATTTCATCTGCAAAGCCAGGGCTGTAAATTTCAGGGGTGAATAGTTTTTATTGTTCCAGTCTGTTTGTGTCTTAAACCAAACCAATTTACTGAGGCTATTTATATTTCTTTTTGTATTCTGTGTACACGACGTAGACAGTAGAGTTGGCAACTGAAAGCAGAGATATTGAATCAGACATCTTTGAACTGGGGCTTAGTGAAGACTTCATATTTCCTTCAAGTGAAGGAAGCTACCCCGGTACACTAAAATGACCCCCATTTTGGTATTTTATGAGAACGCAGTTTATCACTTGTGTCCATATCTAGCAACATCTGAACGAGTGTAAGAATCTACTGTAAATGTTTAGATTTTTAATTTTTTAAAGTAATTACTACTATATAGCTATGCTTATTTCATTTATAGGTATATATGTAATGCGTACACATTGCATATTCTGATGTTCATAACATGATTATCTAAGACAAATGTCAAACTTATTTCCTTAAAAAAAGAAGAAGAAAATCAGTCTCAGCGCTTTCTTGTCTTTTTGGACATATCGGCACACAGGGCATGTTATCATGGATCATTTCCAGATGTTTTGATGCACAGATGTTGACAGCCAGCGCCTGCCGTCAATGCCCACGCTGATGAGACACATTTACTATCAGTGGTGTCAATTAATGATGGGAGAGTGACCACAACGATTGGTTCAAATCAGTGATTGGCCGATATCACGTGGTAGCCCTGCCCAGTTTTGGTTTCATGCAAGACTCTGATTGCTTGTGTTCATAATTGCCTTTCCATAGTTCACTATCTGAGCAAGATTTCACCGCAGGAAATAAAATCACATCTAAACCACACAAACCTAATATTCTCCAATGGGTTTTTAACAAACTGAAATAGCTGAACATATTTTTCGAATGGTTCTTGGATCTATTCAGGGACAGCTAGAACAGGGGCATCAAATTCAGGTCCTAGGGGACCACGCGTGTGCTCGCTTTTGCCCCTAACTTGCTCTTAACAACAGAATTACTCCTACTATCTCTTGGCTTGCCATCACAGCTTAAGATTGCTTTAATACAGGTATGCTGTTGTCACTTGATACTTTATTGCAGTTTATATTGGGAAATGCTTAGATGTAAATGCAACAGACTGATTTACACATTAGAATTAATGGAAGGCCAGTGGAATTGTCACTAGCTTCCAAGTGACCCACCAGGAGATGAACTCGATGCCTCAACAGTTATTAGCGGGTACTATACACAACGTATTATTGACCACCTGCTTATGTCCATGGGGTAATCACACTTAGCCACATATTACAGTGTTGTACTGAAAACTAGAGCGCCCAAAGTTTAAATGCATTTTTCCTTTGGAGCACCCTCAGGAAGAAATCTATCAATCTATTTATGCTTAGTTTAGTTTAAATTAGACCAGCACTATGGCCTGGATTCAATCAACAACTGGCTAAATGTTGACCAAACGTTCACTCCCAATATTAACCTGAGCTTGTTTTAAGTTCAGCCATCACACGCACAAAAAAATGTTTAGCATTGAAAGAGTTACACTTGAGACTCAAAGCTGAAGACAAATGTTGTTTGGATCCAGTCCTGGGTCTATTAGAAATGCCATGAGCTTGAACTGCATTGAGTGATTGAAGAGTGAATGTCAGTATTTATTGATTTAAGTTTACACACACACACACACACACACACACACACACACACACATGTACACACACACAAACGTGTATGTATGATATATGTTTACTAAATTTTTCCATCTGCCTTCCTGTGTGTACAGTAATATACAGCCATAGGCGTAACGAGTGGGGGGGATGGGCAATATTCATATATGTGTGTCCCCCCAATAATTTGTAGATACAAAACATTCCCTTTCATTGTGACCCCCCAATATTTAATTTGTGCTTACGCCCTTACAGCCATACTGTTTCCCCTGTAGAATACTTTACATTCACCAGTATTATAGGAGGAGACTGTGCTTTCATGATCAGCTCTCGTAAGGATTGTGTTTCTATATTATCTCTAGTATTTACTTATTGTCTGCATATTAACCAGATACCCTGCCAGGAATATTTCTGTACTATTAGCGTGCACTTAAAAGGTATACCAGTAACTACTGCAGTTCAATGTTTTTATATCACACTGTTAATTTTTCTTTTTGAGGGGGTACATTTCCATTATATTTTTTTCTACTCTTTAAACGTATAGGTTTTGTTCAAAGTGACAGCAGATGTGCATGGATTTGGCTTTCCCTGCTGAACATCCCCGCATAAATGCACGTTTTGCTTGCGTGCAGCTTAATCCACTGGAGCCTGTACGTCACCCCGCCAGAATTAGAAGAGACCTTCAACTGATTGATTGGCTAATGAAAAATGTTTCTTCCTTGTAGAAAGGAGAGTTTTTGCAGTTCCGCACAGTTGCGTGAAGGGGGCCATCTGCTTTAGAGACATGAAAGATTCATAGGGTGCACAGACTCCTTGGGATTCTTCTTAATACTCTCGTTGTTAATTTGTCAGGTTTATTCGTAAATGATCCCAAGCAGAGTTTACGTCAGAATGATGAATTGAGATGGCCCGTAATACCCGAAGACAGATTTCTTTTTTGCACGTTCATGTGTGTGCGGCATGGTTCAAAAACAACTTCCAAGTTTTAACTCGGAGCGTGTCTGCTCGTCAGTACCCAGAAAATATCGAGCCTTAATCTTGCAAACAATAACACATGAAAGGTTGTGCTTCAGTCCTTGTTTCGTCAAGATAGTAACACGTGTCACACATTATGATGATTAATGTGTGGAATTATGCAGAAGTACAAAAAGTTATACGTGCCAAACTTCCACACCAGCACATGTGATCTTTGTAAATGCACCACATGAGCAAGTCACATGGCTCTGCTGCCTTTCAAATGACATGACTAAGAGCAATATTGTGAGATGAATCGTCTATTTAAAGCGTTAAGTAGTCCGTCACCCTCTCTCCTGCGTCATTCTGGGAGTTATTTTCATCTTGAACATTGTGTTTTTCCCCATGAGTTGTTCAAAGACATCCATCCATATTGCTTCTATCCTATTGGGCTTGTTGTTGGATGAGGCTATAGGCAGTACACACTGCACCACACGTTTTCCTTCAGTTTTAGTGTCCAGTGTGTTGCCACCAGCAGCACTTTATGTGACTGTGGTTGTGCTCTCTACCTTACAGTAAGCATGAGCAATATGATGTACGGTAAACCTTATTTTTTGCATAAATCTATTATGAGCTTAGACACCATTGTTTCCCTCCTCTTACTTGAAGCTTTCCGTCTTAGCTCTGTTTATTTCTGTGCCATTTCCTTACAGTTTAGAGGGCAGGGTACTTCATGTAAAACTGCACAAAACATCCCTGAGGTGTAACTTCAGTTTCCACTGTTATTTTTGTAGCTGCGTAGGCCGAACCTGGGTCTCGTTCAACATTGTCCTTAACTTTGACTCTTGCTGCCCTTTAGGGAACCGCCCTCTACGGGTCTCGGTTGGTCGGCCTTCACGATGTTTTGACTTTTGGTTCCCGAGGAGGGCACTTTGTGGAAGGCTTGGAATGTTTTAGTGCAAATTTGATGCATATCGATTCATTATTCGAGTACGCTGAGAACTAGAGGCCGCCATTTTTAGTCGATGACAACCTGTTTTTCACAGGTTTTTGGATACAGACATGCGACGCCTTAGCCCCCTCTGCTTGAAGTGGTGTCAGTGTAGAGTTCCTCTCCTTAGCTGATTGTCCATAGAGTGTAAAGGAGACGCAGCACTCTGCAGATGACTAACCGCAGGAGTTTTTTTCCTCCGTTTTTCGACTTGGACCACCTCAAACCTGGAGTCAGAAGGTATACCAGAGTGTCTCACAATTGTCATCTGCTTTGGCCTTTGGCCTCAGACAGACCATGCATGGTTTAATTTAGCATGCCAGCTGTTGCTTGACTTTCTTGCCACATCAGGTGTGTGCAGTACCTGTTACAAATAAGGACATTAACACACTCTTAAACTTACATTGTGACATAAGTCATTCACCATCCAACCACTGAATGTCAACCACAATATTGTTCACAATCCAACCACTGTCACGGCGAACACATGCTTTGGACCTTCCCACATGTTTAATCAATATGTTTCAGATTTACACTGTTGTAAAATGCCCGATTGGAAAGCTAGATGGTTTCAAACCTTGTTTCCATTGTTTAACTTTTTTTTTTTTAATTTTTTTAATTTTTAAAAAAGTTAAATAAATGTATGGCAGACATGGGCTTTTCGATGACGGAACGCTACGCTCTCTAATCCCCTTTCCCTTATACTTTCAATGAGCTGTAAGTAGGAATTTTAGCTGTGTACATTTTCCATGCTTTTTTGAGTTGCTGTGCAATTCAGGGTTAGAATGAAATATATATCCTCAGAGTTTTAAAAATAAATGTGTGAATTACTGTGAGATATACAGTTTCTGTAATTAGATTTAAAAAATACATTTTCTACTTATATAGTGACCAAAACCATGGACAGACCAGTGTGAAGTATAAACAATATTGACTTGTATGCTTGTTCTATGGGCTGGTTTTGTTACTGTCTGCTTGGGAAAAAAATAAATATTTCAGAAACGTTTGTGTGTGTTTTTTCACTGAAATTCTATCTACCATATAAACCTGACGTGTTAGATGTTTATCTCAGCATTTTGTGATACATTTTGCACATATTACACACCAGTGTGCATTTCAAATGAATTATCTTTATAATAGCTTTGGATTGATTACTTGGGACTTCACCATGTTGGTAAGGAATTGATTTGTTGTGCAATGCATCATAATGATCGATCCTACAAACCAAAGCTTCCTTCTCAGTTGTCAAGCTGTCAAGCTGTGAAGTGCTATCCCCTGCCCACCCCATGTGCTGAACCACCACCAACTGCACCTGACTATGCTGCAAGCGCTTCAGAAAATGTGTACACCTTTTGCTGCTACAGCTACATGCAGTGCAAGTTATGCAATGGCTAGGACCCCAGGCGGTCAGATCTAGAGACCACCTCAAGAGGCTCTCGACTTAACATCTGGGAACGGCATATTCGACAGCAGCGATCGCCAAGACAAAGAGGTGATGGCAGATGTCGGTCAGATTCTCATAAGGCAGTTATCAGGAGTGTGACGTATATCGCACTCTTGCTATTCAACCGCTTGCCTTTGTCTCACAATTTATCCCCTGCATCATCGCCCCCAATACTAACTATTTCCGACCGAGCAGGCGCCTGCGATTCGACTGTGCCGGCTGTCTCTGACTGCGCAGTTTGCCTGTTTGCAGTTGTTGTGGCAGCTCAGCTGGCCATTTCGTTATTGCAATCTGCCAGAGGACTCAGAGGACTCACGTGCAAGTGTGCGCTCTTCTGAATCGGCAGGACGTTACAACTGATTAGTACTTGAATTTATGTCATTTTCTTTCCCATAGTTTCCCATCCGAGTGTGAACACTATGATTCTATGATCCACTGATTTCCATAATCATGCATCAGGTCACTTTTGTTGAAGAATTGGTCCCTCATACTACATTTCTCAGGCCTCTGTAATACATAAAAGGCCACCTTTTTTCAGCTGTGAAGGCCTGTCTCTTCTGACACTGTAGCCTTCACTGAACCGATTATCGCATTCCAGCGCGAAATGATGACCACGCATTCCGAACACATAGCGAGCCATTAATGTGTAACACTAACATTTTGCGTATTCATGTATAAAACCAACCATCGTCTCATTAAGTGTTCTTTTTGTGATCTGATCTGGGGAAGTGCCAGGTGAAGCTGTTCACGGAAGGTCCTGCAGCATTCCGCTGTAATGCCTAACGTGCTTCTGTTAAACCACCGCATCGGGGATCAGCCGGGTTTGCAGAGAAAGAACGACTACCTTTCCACATGCCTAAAAACAAAGGTCCCACGTCCCTATTGAGTACAGCTATTGTGCGCAGATTGGGCACCTCTCCACTTGTGAAAGATGAACACAGCGGAACATTCTAGAAGATGACACAAAGCCAGCCCTTCCATGTGGGCTGCCTGCGGTAATCTAATCCCTGATAACAACTGCACTGAAGCAAATATCATCTCTCTTCTTTTGTATCGTTTGGCATAAATGAGATGCCGAGGTCACAATGCTTCCCCGGGGCTTGTTCACAGTGATCAGAGCGTAGGAGCTGGAGGGCAGGCAGTGGGGGTGGGAGGGTCGAACCAGGGCTAAACATAACCAGGGCTATCAGCAACAGGCCCTCCCCCCCCCTCCCCCTAAGATTTCACCACTTTGCTGTCGAGACGGGTCTTGGTTTTTCTTCCGAACCATGAGGTCAGCCACAAACATTCTCGTTTTTTAAACAGACTTCGGAAGAGACATTTTCAGACGACCCCTGATGTCTCCCTCGACCAGCTGAAACTAATCTTCCCACCAGACATAAATTCACCACGTTCCTTTCCCCCCTCGTGCTAGGCTCCCCATCTCCACCTTTGCTTCTATGTCGTTAACCTGCATTTTCTCCCCCCTTGGTATTTGATGTCTAATAGGGGGGGGGGGTCAACAACCTCGTCCTACAGACCAGGTGTGATCCCGCCCCCGGACTCCAAGCCCAGGGCATAAATTCCTAAACACAACCCTCGCTAAAAAATGCTATGTCCCGCACATCAATAAAACCTTCTGCTTTAAACGCATTTATGTTGCACGAGAATTTATTACTACTGAATCTATTCTGGGGCATGAAATAAAATGGCCCCTGTGACCCAGTAATAGAATATCGCCTCCTCTGAGCAATTCTGAGCAATGCGTTTTTTGTTGCTCTTGATAATAAACCTAGGAACTTGGCTATGTTGTGCTCAGGCGGCTTTTAATGAACAGATCCTGAAACCAGTGGCTTTGTAAAGAGCTGTTCCACACAAACGTTGTATGAGCGGCGTAGTGCAGGTGTGATGCCCACCTTTTCAGACTCCACTCAACCAAGGAATTCTGTACATCTAGCCAATTGTCATCACCACTGCCTACTTGCTCAACACTTTGTATCCCTTCTTACTCAATAAAAAAATATAAAAAAGACTAACCTTTTCCTTCCCAGTGTTACAGATATGGTACGCAGCTGCCTACAACGATGTCTATTGCTGTATTACTGCACTGATCTATTGTGCGTACTATGATTGTTCCTACCATGTATTAATGCACATCTTGAAAGTCGCTCTGGATAAGAGCGTCTGCTAAATGCTTTAAAATGTTCAATGTTAAATGTAAATGTGATGCGCAGGGCTTTTAAAAAAATGAGAAACGGTGTGTCGTGTAAGACGTCACCTTTAAGCACACCGTGAAATAAAATCTCAAGTGCCCCCGTCTATCTCCCCGCGAGAAGCAGAGTTCACTGGTCACCATGGAAATGGGCCGAGAGTACAGACCCACCGCTCGGAGTCTGTATTAATTAATTTCACCGCACTCGGTAGCCAGTAACAACGGCGAGGCGAAATCTGCAGAAGCAGCTTGAGGTCGGAGTATCGATCTGTGTGCCCCCCGCAGGAACGGCGACGATGCGAGGGCTCACCTGGCCGTCGCTTTTACCTCCGTCGGAAATCAAACCGCCCCCCCGCCTCCGAGCCAGCTCACTCGGCCGACACATCCTGGCCCACTCGGGCCAATCATTTCACCGTGTGTTTGAGGGGAAGAGCGAGGAAGCAGGGCGCGACTTCCTCGCTCTGCGTGGCCTCAATGTGAATTTTCCGGCCTGCGGGGCTTTTTCAGCGCTCTGGTGGGTGGCGGGCGGGCGGGCGGGCAAGCAATTCCCCCCACGCATGACTGATCCATTCTGTCACAAGGAGGGGTTGCGGAAGGTTAGGGGGAGTCAGTTCCTCTTCAGAAGGGGCGATGGAGGACAAAGCCAGTGCCAGCCAGAGGTATAAATCTCCACCTCTGGGAGCTGTTGTGCCCTCCTTCCTCTCTATTCTCTCCATTCTTCTTCCCTTGACCCTGCAACTCTTCGCATTGTGGGGGCCGCTTTTGTCGCCCTGTCCTCCTCCCACCCGTCCCCCGTCCCTCCCAGCGTTTCCCAGGAGAGGGTCACAGCTCCCTCGCTCACCAAAAACAGACAAAATAACGATGTGCTTCAGTTCAACAACAAAAAATAGAGAAAATAGCAGATGCCGAAATGTGGGTCATTCGAATTGGTCTGTGCGATTTCAGATGGACTGTCAGAGCTCCCGTCTGGCCGTCACGCTTTGTAGCCTCTTTGAAGAAGTTTTGCACAAAACTTATTTCGTCATGTTCTTTTTACATTTGTACATTTAGCATTTTAAAATGGAACAATGCGGGAAATACATTTTATATAAATAAAGCCAGGAGTGTTTGTATTGGTGTTCTACAGGCAGTGAGAAGCACGCAGGTGATGATGTGCATAAGGCGGCAGTGTGGTATAATGGTTAGGGAACTGGGCTTGTAACGTTAAGGTTGCCGGTTCAATCCCCAGGTGGGACACTGCCGTTGTACCCTTGAGCAAGGTACTTAGCCTGAATTGCTTCAGTTAATACCCAGCTGTATAAATGGATTGTAAGTCGCTCTGGATAAGAGCGTCTGCTAAATGCCTGTAATGTAATGTAATGATGTCATAATTTTTCCAGTTTGCACAGCTTTATCATTCGAATGCAGAGCCAACATGTCAATCATCCTCTATGAGAAGTGCTTACATACTGGGACTGTAGCCATTACCTCCTTTTGTGTGAATATATGCGATTATGTGATGCAGATTGATTTCCAATTTATGTGTGACTTGGTAAATGTAACGTTGTATTATTCACAAGTTTACTTTATTATTATTATTATTATTATTTTTTTTGGTGAGTAATTATTGTAACTTAGCATTTTAGAAGATCACAGAAATATCACAGTGCCACTTTTTCTCGACAAGCTACGTCAGCGGAAACAAGGGGAGCAACTGTTTTTAGTGCTGTAAGATTAACCTGGGAACATACCTCGCAACTGTGGAATTATTTTTAATGAATTATTTGTATAGCGATAACGTAATGGGGGGGGGTGCACTCTACATGTAACTCTAAGATTAAGGATTAAGAAATGGAACAACAAGGAAACAAAAACGTAATACTTTAAATCCGTGACTCAAAGGACCATTGAGTCAAAGGGCGAGACTGAATACACCTCCAAATGATGCGAAGGGATGAGCTGTATTCCTGATTGAAGCGCACGGTTGCAGCAACGCTCATGTTTACTCGCTTGCCCCCGTTGCGTTCCGTCACACAGGTGCTCCCTTGCCACGAACAGGCACCTGTGTGACGCATCTTCACCTCCCCCTGAAGGCGAGACGCCCCAACACCCCGTCTGTCGGGAGCCGTCTGGAAATCGCATCAAAACCAGCCGCCGCTCAGCCTGAGGGGATTTCCGGCCTCATCGTCTCATCGGCGATTACGTTTTTTCCCACGCAGACGACGACCGGCTTAAGGTTGCAAAGGGAGAGTCCTGCTTATCTGTGCGACGTGCCAGACGGTGCCTCGCGGTCGATTTCCTCCCAGACCTGGCCCTGAGTGTACACATTACTTTTGTGTGCATTAGTCAGTGCTGGGAGGAGTGTGTGTGGGGGGGGGGGTACATTAGTCAGTGCTGGTGGGAGGAGGGGGGCAGGGTGCGTGGGGGCTACAGCAGCAGCAGTGAACTCCTTACCTGTTGCACTGGTAAAAATAGGAGCCCCACCTCTGTTTATATGTGCCCTGCTGTGACAGGGCTGAGAGGGAGCGTGAGTTATTCTACACTGTGGGTCCAGTGGTGAAGAGGGCCCTGCAGGAGCACAGATGTTCGAGTTCTGGTTCCCCTTCCAGTACATTAGAGGCTCAAGGTCTCATTCAGACATATCTGCAGTGGGGTAACTGGTCCCTACTGCCCTGGCGAAGACACAGGAGCATTGACGCGTTAATATTCTAGAACATTTTGTTAACTTTTCCTTTTCCTTTTTAATTTTAAAAGCTACGAATCACACACGTCATTTGCTACTTATAAGAGCAGATGGGTGTCGGCGAAATGGGATGTCTTACATTGTGAAACCAGTCCCTGCAGAGAGATTAATTAAATAAAACTGTGAAGTCAAGGTGTCCCATTGCCATCTAATTTCGCTTGGCAGTTTAACAGCCCGAAATTATGAGCAAATGAGCAATTATTGTCTTGCAAAGTCTGCATAGGTGAACGGTTATTCTTGATAGTGGAAAGTTCCCAAATCAGCTGTGATATTTGGCAGTGGCAGCAGGGTAGTAGCGTTGTAGCTGTCTTGCAACAGATATGTGTAATTGCGTGGAAACTGTGTTTGGCAGAAATGCTTACATTTGTCAAGGAAAAAAACAACAAACGTTTAAAATGATCCTTATTGCGTCGCTGACATTTGGATGCCGTCTCTGTCTGAATACACATGACTCTAAAACTGCCGTGAGATAATGTCACCAGACATGAACCAAACAAAGGGTCATCACACGCACGTCACACGCTCCTTCCTTTCCCCCTCAGGATTCTCACTCGATCCTTTGCTGAATTTGTCTGATCTCTCTAGATTATCTTGTCTTCTCCTTCCTTGGCTTGTTGCTTTTGCTGTTGTGAGTCAGCCATTTTGTCTTTCCGCCCCTCCCAGGGATCTCCAATGCCGCTTGTGCCTGGGTCTCTTCTGGACCGTGCTCAACGGGTCTCTGTTTGGGTCCATGTGCACATTGCTACCTACTTCTGTTAAGGACCACATGCTTCCGCGTAACTTGTGCGACTTCTTCGTGGTTCGCGCAATGCAACAATGTCGCAAGCACTCTGCAAGTTATACGTCTGCAAAGGCTATGTGCAGCCTATGCAACATGGTGTCCTTACACCTCTTTACACTAGTAGGTGTCAATGTATTGAACGAGGTCGATAAAGCTTTCATGAAAGCAGGGAAACTCCTGTACCTTCGAACTTCTTCAGCCAATCTTTCCTGAAGCTGGTTCATTTTATGCCGTGTCGAATAAATGATGCTAGCTATCTATATCGTTAGCTACTAGCTCAATGAAATGTGATCTATGAACTGTGACTGACAGCTCTGCCTCCATTCGCTAACCAACCAATCAATGATGCGCAACATCTACGTGAACGGTAGCGCTGCGGTCACGAGTTTGATTTTTCTGCTAGGCGCACGACACCCTCTGAAACCCCCTCTACGTAGGTAGCAAAGGTTGCGTTGATGTTGCAGAGCCCTGGCTGTGTTGCTGTCCTGTTGTTGTCCTTTGAGCATGTAGAGGCCTTTACTGTGGGCGTGTGATGCAGCTATTTCTCTCCTTTCCCTTACTTTCACCTCAAACCCATGTAATCGCACTCACTCGCGCTTGTGTTTCTTCATCCTCGTCTGCGGATCTCTATCTCTCTGTTCTCTCAGGAACTTTGTGAACATTTTTAGGTGTATGGCTATATAAATACATATATATATATATACAGTATATACTGTATATAAACATAAGATAAATACTGTATGATGAAAACAAAGTTTTGCTTGATTTGGCCCAAAACTTCATGAGCATATAACACAAAATTGCAAAAAAAAGTTCATTATGATGAGATTAATAAGTGTGTAAGTTTGGAGATAAGGATAGGATAAGGATAAGGATCTTTATTTGCCATCTTACACACAGTTTTTACACAGGGTAATTGGAATGCATCTTTTCGCATACCTCTCCTAGATGCACACACACCATCAGAGAGGTCAGAGCGCAGAATCAGCCATAGTACAGTGCCAATACATAGACTACACAATCCGATGAGCAGATCATTTTTTTAACGCATTTTATGAAAATTTACAGAGCTGTGACACATAATTCAATATGGTGGCCGTACCATGTGATCTATTGATGCAAATCTCGGTGAGGATGTGTAGCTCGTAGTCAGCTACAGTCATGCCATGTTACATCATATTTGTACAATCAGTCTGGGAGTGAGACATTTTATTCAACAACACTGGGAAAAGAAGAAGAAGAAAAAGAGGAGAAGAAGAAAAAGAGGAAGAGAAGGAGGAGAACTGGAAAGAAACTAAAGCATTTGGATTCCTCACACCTTTCGTGCTTGGGCCCCTGGCACCAGAATGCGGTGTTTTATACATTGAAATGAACGTACCAAACGCGTGGCCAGGACATGTGTCCAGTGTGTGATTATGTGCGCACCTAACCAACCTCACATTTATTTATTTACCTATTAGTGAGGGACATTGGTACAATGTTAAAAAACAGGCATCAGATGCATTGCATTAAGTGTTTGTAGACAAAGGTTAATTGCCAGCACCCTTCACCAATAAACAACAAAAAAAGAAAAGTATGTATGAAAAAATAAAAACTAACAATAGAAAACACATGCACAAACACAGTATAATATACGCCATTTAGCAGACGCTTTTATCCAAAGCGACTTACAGTAGTGAATGCATACATTTTCAGTGTGGCCCCAGTGGGGATTGAACCCACAACCTAAGCGTTGCTAACGCTGTGCTCTACCAACTGAGCTACCCATAAAAAGTATAAAAAGTACATACAGCAAAACAGAAAATAATACCCCCCCCCACCCCGGTATTTACCAAGTCAAAGAGTTGATCACAAAGTATAAAAGATTATACAAGAGAAAGTTGTGAAACGAAGTGTTCTCGAACACTGACAGCATGACCCGAAGCTCGCAGGGTAATTGCAGCCCATGACAGCACCTTGATAAGGTGGTCAATTTCCGTTTCCCCTGAGCTGTCATTATTGTACAAGAGCGAGAGATTGTCACCATGCGCACTGTAATTAGTTGTTCTCGGTGAAACACAGAAAAGTCCACTCGGGGAAAAAAACATGGTGGTCCTGGGCACATGCGGACAGGCTAATGTCATATTCTGGATAATGTTTCTGGAGTCCATAATGCACTCAGCTTTACATATGGGGTTCTTCCTGCTGATATTGATCCCTGGGAACAGGGGAAGACAACAGATAACAGGCCTGCTTTTGAAAACCCATCAAACAGATGTTCATTTATGTGCCACCTCATCCATTTCTTTAAAGTAAATGCAACACGGCCTAGAATTTGGGGAGAGGGGGGGGGGAAATGACAGACCGCAATGTTCGACCAACATGGATTCTGGTTCAGTTATGAGCAAGTAAAAATCTGGCATGTTTAAAATTTTCCCACTTGCGAGGCTTAACGGCAATCAATGCTGGAACAGGCCTTGGACAGCACTACACTGCGCTGCACTGCACTGCACAGAGGATCAATTGTCAGGGCACTGCCTCGGGTGAAGGCATTAGTTACATAACAAACTGTCCAGGGCGGACATTACTGTTGGGCTAAGGTACTCTAGCCATATTGATCTCATTTGTCTTATATAAAGTTAAAACTTGTGATTTATATGCTGCTGTTGGTACTCGCTTCGCTCTGCCCTCACCAGTCCGGAGTCCGCTGAAAGTGAGTGTCATGTGATAAACGGCCTGGCAACAAGGGCACAGCCGGTGTGATTGAAAGTCTGCGAAAACAATTGATTGTTTTTTTTGTTATTCTTTGATCTGAGTTGACTGTGAGTTACGATGGAAAACAAATCCACTCTAAAGCCAGTGTCATACACACACATGCACAGTATATATGCCGTGTGTATTACATCCAACTGTATTACACTTCTGCTATAGTGAGCCTCTGCAATTCGGAAATGTGCATTATCTGGAAGTGCAATATCTCATCAAAATAATGTAACTTTTAACTTTTAACTTTTTAACAGCAAATGTTCACATTTCATTTTATTTATTTATTTCATTTTATATCTAGAACCTTAATTTGTTTCTGCTGTTCTGTTGTGTTTTGTCTATGTTATTGGTAAATGTACCATCGGGATTGCCACTCAATTTCGTTGTACTCTGTGCAATGACAATAAAATCAATCTAATCTAATCTAATCTAATCTAATCTAATCTATATATTTATATATTTATTTAACATTTCCCCTCCTACTATGCAGACATACCACACAGACATGAATATTAAGTTGTATATTTAGGAAGAAAAATTACTCAGTCTGAGTCAATTACTTTAGTCTAAATCTTGGGGAAATGCAACAGGGCAACAGGGCACCATTGGAGGTGCGACAGGCAGCAATGCCTAGCAGGTTTAACACCTACCTGTAAATATTATTATAATATGAGAAAATATCCATGGAAAACTGTTGCGTTTCACTTTGACATTTGGCACCCCACAGAAATCAGCTCCCACCTCTGTTTAAAAAAAGAGATATAATAAAGTACACTTTTTCAGATATTAAAGTGCATGATTTTATTTTGTATAAAGCAAACAGTCTCAGTGGGCAGTTTTGTAATTCACCCTCCACTGACCCCCTCCCTTTTTAACCACTGATGAATTAGGACAACCTTATAAAAACAAGTGGCAGATGTTAGCGCATCCATCATCTACTGATCCATATGTAAGTAACAAAACAAACTGCATGACTGCATGATGTAAATCCAAATATGTGAAAGTCTCGATACATATTGAAAATGCATATATGCCAGTCATTAAACAAAGTTTGATTGATTATAAAAAAGCATTGTTTAGTGTCTGGTACTGTTTATTAATTAGAACACATTGTTTATTGCCTGATAAACCCGTTGCTCGGTTTACACCAACACATTTGGGCATATTCCAGATTTGTCGGCATTTGGTTAATATGGATTGATTTCGGATATAAATGAACGGCAGAATCAGCCGTTGTAAAGCTACGGATTCGTAATATTTTACGCACGGCGATTTTAAAGTTTATATCACGTGGCCTAATGATGTCACCGCGTGGTTAATTTAAATGTTGGCCTTATGTGACCAGCTCAAACTAGTTTTGAGAAACAAAGGACCGGGCAACAGATAACAGAAAGCAGTCTTGGAGTACGGACGAGAACGGAGTGAACAGACGCGCAAGTATCTCGGAGCAAGGAGTTCATTCGTGAGAAACACAATCTACTGTACCAAGTAAGTTGGATAAAATCATTTAATCTCAACGGTTATTTTGCATGTCCACTTGTGCATTTGAAATGGCTTGTCCCAAAAATTGCAAACGTTTTTTGTATAATAAACTCAAGTGGAATATGCTAATTACGGATAACGAATAGTTTTAAAAGTGATGTAACTGTAGGTGTTGATGTTGCATAACGAAATGCATATAGCAAGTAACATAATCAAAAAGAGCAGAAAGTATCTGAAGTTAAATAACACTTCGGAATATTTTTTTAAACCCAAGTAGCCTAGTTGTTATATTGTCTGTATGCTCTATTACGGATATGGTAAAAGTTTGAGAAGGTGCTTTGATTTAATCGTGAACCAGCAAATATCGCAGAATCGTTTGATTGTAATATTTTATATGTATACATTTTGGGTTAAATGTGTGTGCATATTTGCTTTCCTCTATGTTTAATCATCGGACAGAGCAAAGCGTTGTTTTGTTGCGAGGACCTGCTTTCATCTGTTGATGGCAGAATTCATACTGTTCCATTTGCGGAGAAGTGTCCTTTTTTAAAAAGAAAAATTACTTTCTCACATGTTTCCAGTGAAAAGATTGAACAGAAAACAATTATGTTCTGCACGTGTACTTTATAGAAGTATTTTACCGAACTGATGTACTCTCGTTTTCGATCATTTACATGATTTTAAGATAATTTACAAGATAAAATACAAGAATTTACATTCTTTGCCGGTATTTACCGGATCATAATTGGGCATCATATAACAAAAAAAGATCGAATATCATAAAGGATGCAACAAAGTATGAATTAGTGTAATATGAGTTAACAAAGTAATTTTAGTAGAGGGGGAGTTTAAATCGTACCCTGTAGCCAGTATGATGTGTAACTGAACGCTACGACTAATTACTGCCCATAAATAGATTTTTCAAATATTTACAGCGTGCATGTTACGTATTTAGATAAGTAACGAACGTTATCCCCCGCAATGAGTGCTCGTTTAACCGGTTAGCGCGTCCTGTGAAAGGTAACGGTGACGCGTTTGGCATTAATAGACAACCAGGGCCATTGTTAAACAGTGCCTGCGCTGAATCCCTTAACCCTTGTTTTATATCGCGAATGTACACTGTGTCACAACGGGAACTTGCTGGAATGACCGCGCAAACTCGCTGTAATGTACCACCGTAAGCACTTCCATTGAACTCTATAGATGCTTCTAGCCCGCGTTGCGTGCCTGTCAAATCCAAACAATTAATTGGCTAGGCCATAGTACTTGTTTCCTCACTTGAACAACAAACTGGGTGCCTCGGTTTTTGGGTGGAGATACAGCATTGGTGAATACAGGTAGGTTTACCTAGCCTACATAAAAAAGTACCATGGTGGGTGTGATGTGCAAATAGTTATGGGAGGAGGGTACATTGTTCATAGTCACGTTAGTGTACTGAACCACCTTAAGTGTAATTTGGCTGAAACACACTCCCTCCCACGGTCAACACTGAACAAGGTGAAAGAGAAGAACAACTCCACTACTGTGTTGTTGACAATCCCTTCTGAGGTGTGGGAATTTTTACGCATAAGTTTTCTGGTTTGAATTCAAGGCGGAACACAACTGTGCAAGACACTTCATCGTGCAGTTTGGTTACGGGTTAAGGAAGTGGCACGGCGCTTATTGTCAAGAAACTTGCTGTGACTGCCAGGGATATCGATGTGGTGAAACCTATGCCTTGTTTTGTAATCCTTATTTAATGCGTTTTTTGATCTTGCGCTCTGGGTCACCGGTCATTCGGATGCGAGGAGTCTGACGCAAGCCTCTGCAACTAATGATCTTAAATTCCCTTCCCCGGTTTTATGTGCCTGATGGAAGGCAAGACGGCGCAGTTATTTCACTCTGGACAAAATACAAGCCGGAACAGTGCATTTCCGTGGCAGGTTTACTAGAGAGCCGTAAATCAACAGAAGGGTACTGTAGATCTGGAGTCTCATTTACTGCCTGATTGTAAAGCAGGTCCTGTAAACACTCGAAGAGTGCCTAGTAATGTGCGCTGCCGTCGTCAGCGCGCGGATTCTGGGCATGTCTCAGCTTATCCTCGGGAGCAAACACTGCCAGCACCCCCTCCCCTCCAGCCCCCCGCCCGCCCCCCACCACCCCGTTTCCGAGCACTCTGCTTTCACAAGACCTGTGATCACCACTTTAAGAGGGTCCCTGAATGGACCAGTGTCTTAACATTCTTGGAGTCTTTCTCCCCCGCGAACTGAATGAGCAGATAAAGAGTGCCGGGATCACACGGCCGGAGCGGCGAGGGCCAGCCACTGTGCGCCTTCCTCCTTTCACCGGGCCGCGACCTCTTTCACCTGCTCGTTTCAGCGGGGCCGTCCTCCTTTCTTTATCCCCTCCGCTTCACATGCAAAGTAGCGGGGGTTTTTTTTTGGCGGGGGTTACCCCCGCGGGGGGCTGTTAGAGAAAAGCGATTTGGACGGCACAAACGGTGCACTTGTGGCTGTGGATTGAAATCCGTGTAAGAGCATGTGCAGGCCCCCCTGTACAAACGACCTCCATTTTGGTGTTGACGTCATTGTTTTGGGAACGTTTGTGGGAGAGGGAGAGGGAGTTTTTTTTCTTTCTCGCGACGTGTCAGGTGCGGCTCAAGAGTCTCCTCTTCGAGAGGCGTTCGGTTGGGACTTCAGGGCAACGAAACGGTTAAATGTAGAGGAGTTTTGGAAGGAGCAAGAAACTCTTTCACGCTATTCAGTAAGATTTTCAATCATCTGGCTTTGCAGAGTAATGTTATTCATGAATTGCTGACTTTTTGTATTTATTTTTTTACTCTAGGTTTTGTTTCACCACCACATTTCAATATCCATCTTCATTTTGAATCAGCGGGAGGTTGATATAAATATTTTTTGCTCTCGCGTAGACAGTACTTGTCTTTAATCAAACTTTGGCTGAGCCTATTTTGTTTTTTTGTTTGTTGTGTTTGAATGGTGCGGTTTTTCAGTCAAGGTAATTGGAATTTTAAGTAGCCTTGATATGTGTCCATGAAATAGGGTGAAGAGGATGTTTGATTCTGTTCCAGATGTACTCAAATTTCAAATGAACACTTTTCCAAAGCGGGCCACTGGGTTCATTCTGAATGGTCTATTCCTTTGTGTTGACAAAATAATTTTTTGAATATTTTTTTTCATTTCAAACTTTCAGGTCTCATTTTCTTAATGTCTGCATACCCTTAAATAAAGAAGGCATTCTGGCCAGTGGTTCATGTGCAGTGCTGCCATGTGTTGCTATGCCTGTGTCTGCTTCCTTTGTTTGTTTTTTTGCAGCCTCATCCTCTTGCGACTGTACAGCAATGTCGGAGAGGGCAGTGGACTGGAAATATTGCCCTCTGATCTTCCATATAGCAATTAGACCGATTTCCAAGATATGATTTGAGCTTCCAGCGTGCTTGCAGAATCTACTTAGCGGTTTGGAACGGTGATAGACACAGGAAGAGCTTCCACCCCCCACCCCCTCCACCCTCCTTGGGTCTTCCTGTCCCTGGTGCTGGTTTGACAGAATGGTCTGTGATCTTGCCAGGCAGTGTTGCCATTGCCAACATTCACATTTCTAGCCATGCAGAAATTCCACCCAGGGCCTTGGCACTAATGCCATTTCATTTCACGATTTCACTCATAAAGGCAAGAAACCACAGGACAGTGTCTTGGGAAAATAAAAAAATAAAAAAGAACGAACAGCTGGAATTCTAAGCCGCTTCCCTCGAGGGTGACTCTGTTTAGGTAAGAGCCAAAACAGAACAGAGACTAGTTGCAGTTCTTGGCAAAAAATAAATCTTCTTGCTTTCATTCAAAAAATAAATTATAGGACATCCTCACGTCAATGTTTCAAGGGAACCTCCTAGAGTTCCTTGAAGAGAGTAATGGCTGAAATTTGAGAAAAGCTAGTAACAGGTTCGGTTTTCATGATGTCCCCAGAGGTTGGAACGAGTCCAGCACATATTTACGTCTGTCAATGAAAGAGAAGGGGTCTCTTATCCCCCTGTTCTGCTAAAAAAAGTAGGTGAGGCAAAACCGTGGCCTGTATTTGAAAGGGACATGACTAATGCATGTGTTTCGGTCTTTGTCTGCTGAGGCACGGAGGACAATGTCCTGAGGTGGTGGAGAGAGCTGACGGTACCTTTGTTTCCTGTGTCCCGTGGAGATCACTGGTACCCCGGGGGCCTCTCTCCTAGCTGACCCAGTGGGCGTTCTGCCTTCTCGGTCACCGGCTTTTCTGAGAAGAAGAGCAATGTACCCTTGTGTGGTAAAAGGACCCTGGAGTACATCTTGTACCGTGATTTCATGCGCTACCAGCAAAATGTGATCACGCTGGGTAAATTGCAGCCAGGACATTTTTTTTAATGACCTGAAGCCTGTTGCTTTCGGGCGAGAGTGTGACTTTATTCCTTCTTATTCTTATTCTATTCAGTGAATTTTTACTGTACAGTGTAAAAGTCATCAGGCATACAACCAGACCTGGCTCAGCACAGATGGTTTGTTTTTGCCACACCGGGAAAGCAGACCGGTGATTTGACGTAGCAGATTGACTCGAGGCAAAGGGGAATCTAGTGATTGCGCTGACCATCCAGGTGGAGTCATTGAAGTCGTGCTGCCTTTGAGCCTCCTCTGAAAGTCATTCTGAACGGCGGTTGAGCTGAGACTAGTGATGGGAGAGTGCAGCTTCATGAGCCCCATAACTGGTGCAGCTACCATATTACTGTATGCTGTCAATCCCTGATTTCTTTGATCCAATCACAAGACTCGAGACACTGAAAAAACTTGGCGGCTCCACGCATTCAGGAGTCATGACTACTCACTCTCACATGACTGCTTAAGACCCACAATGCATCAGAATGCACGCCTGTTTGCAGTCTGCAGAAATGCTTCGACTCGTGGATGAAGCTGAATACGGGCCATCCTTAAACCACAGCCTCCGCTAACCAGAGGCTCTCCCCCCTCCCCATCCCCCTGTCAGAGGGGAGATTTGTCTTTCCAAAAGGAAAGCTGAGGGGTGCCAAGTCTTCTAGGAGAAGGAATTTTAAGTGGATATCATTCATAGAGTGTGACCCATGTCCCAGTTACACATCTCAGTCGGGGACTTTTCCTCTGTTTCCAGAACGATCTTACAGGTTACTAGCTATGTTTACATTAGCATGGATTTACATGACTTTGAGTGCCTACTTAATGGATATGGGATTTGTTGACTTGAAATGAAAAGCTTACTTTGAAAACAGGCTAGATTTCAGCTCTCTCAGTAAAAACGGCATTTCAGGTTAATGCTAAGTAACTGGCCCGACGATAATGGAAACCGTTCAAATGTTCACACGAAACCGAACCTCAACAGCATGAAAATAAAAAAAAAACACCCTTTGCTAGTACGAATGGCAAATTCAAGTCATGGCTAATCCCAAGATATGAGGCTTTCTCAGATCATCCGGTAGCCTATACCTTGTTCCCGACAAAGCCATTTCAATTCAAATGGCAGTTTTGATGAGTGTTGCGCATAAGTAGACCGATTGCGTTTAGCCCTCCGTGATACTTTTGCTTCACCGTTCAAATGGAAACCGCTACTTTCGGCAGCGATTCACCTTGGATCTCCAAGGAAAAGTGATAAAAGCGACGTGTGGCGCAGAATGATACTGCTGTTTACGGATTGGCGAAACTCATATCGAGGCACTGCGTTGAGGCTGCTGTTCATCAGCTTTCTGCGAAATGAATTGGATTTTGGGATTAAATGTATGTAAATTTGCTGTGGATTGACAGGTGGCCTGTGCTAGGTTTATCCCTTTTATTAATGCCCATAAAGTGCTTTTTGAAAAGGCGCCTTTCTTGGATAAAGGATCTTTTTTAGCACACCGCAAAGCCACACACGTGATTGACACTACAAACAACGCAAGCAGTTTCTGAAAAACCTGCAGAATAATTGACACATTTTTACTAATTCTGTGTACTTTTGAAAAACTGCTACAAAGGTACGGCCACACTTTCATTTATATATATAGAACACCATTACTGTCAATGCCAACGTATGGCAGGATTTCTTCAAAATGTACTACGCTGCATTTAGAAAAGGAGATATACATTATCCCAGATCGATCGATCTAATTATTTATTTAGTGTGCATTTGCATATATATATACGTTTAAATTCAGCTGGACGGACAAAAGGCTCGCCTCTAAGGCACCGCGTGGTATCTCTGTTTTCCTTGCCTTTTAAAAGGAAGTAGAAAGAGGCAAGGAAAAGGCCTTATTTTGAATCGGGGAATCTGTATTCCTCGCGGAGGGTAATAAAAGCTATTCAGGGACAGCTAGGCCTCAATCTCGGCAGGGCCTGGTGGCTGGGATGAAACCTGCTGAGTGCTGTTTCTCTTCAGACAAAAGGGTTGCCTGGAGAAGGCCTCTGTGTCCACGGCCAGGGGAAGAATGCCATTGGGACTGCTAGTTGGTGTGGAAAAAAACAACAAAAAAACCCACTCTGAGAGCCTGCCTTTCTGAAATGGGACTTGTCCATAATTTTTTTAACACAAGGCACACAAAGAGAGAGGGGGAGATTTATGGAGTTGAGAGTGTTTAGTCACGCTCCGCTGGGTAGCTGGCGCTTAATTATGTTTGTTGCGGGGCAGCGGGCTTTACTGGGTCAACAGAATATTTTATGAACTTGTTTTAAGAGAGTGTTAAGTGTACACTCCCGTCGGCCTGGCTGCCTTTTCTTTTGTTCGCCGGGTGGGGAGAGGGGGGGAGGGGGTTTCATTTGCCCTGCGTTCTGTTTGAGGAGTGGTCAGATAAATGACCAGTGCTTTTTTTAAACCAAGGTGAAATCAGCCAATTAATTCAGGTCGGTGGGGGTAGACTTGGGTAGACCGGCCGAAACCTCTTCCAATCAACACGGAAGGCGCGCGCGTGAGCACTCTCCCTAACAGCTGAGGTGATGGCGCTCTTTCACCTAGAGGCCACGCTTCAGAGAGCGATTAATATTCCAGTTGAGTGGATAGAATTTTTCCAGCATATCTGCTTGCTGTTGGAGCAGAGAACCCCTGCCGGGAGAGAGCTTTTCTCCCTGGTCGATGACCTTTCCGGCAACAGCAGTGTGTATGCCCGTTGGCAGGGAAGAGTTCAGAATGAGTTGAGCTGTAGTGGGGGCAGCTACCATTGGCCCTGCTGCTTATACTGGTCTAAACGATGGCCGATAAAGCAGAATTTGTCAGCACTGTATAAAGAAGGTTTAGCCGTTAACACCAGAACTCCCAGGGGCACTTTTAAAATTGAATTTACTGCGCCGCTGTGGAAGACGTATCGCCTTCCCGTTTCAGATATATGCACGTTTAACCTATCAGTTAGAGCGGGGAAGTTCCTATGTCAACTACCAAGTACCGGCAGTTAAATTCAGTCAAGGCAAGGTGAGCCTGCCTCTTAAGTCTCGCCGATTGTGTCTATTTATTTGTGTGATGGCACCCTATCCTTTTGACCAACGCCTGCAATCCATCAACTGCTTTGTTTTGAAGCCTGAAATGAGCCTCTATCAATCCATCAACTGCTTTGTTTTGAAGCCTGAAATTTCAGCCGGTCTGTCAATTGCCAGCAATTGTTTGAAATGCGCCATTCAAATGGACCTTGATGCCTGCATTTTTCAACTATGTTCGGATTAATAAGCTTTAGCATTGTAGTAATAATAATAATAATAATAATATACGCTTTTATCCAAAGCAACTTACAGTAGTGAATGCATACATTTTCAGTATATGTGGCCCCAGTGGGAATTGAACCCACAACCTAAGCGTTGCCAACGCTGTGCTCTACCAACTGAGCCACAGAGAACCACACCATGAAATGCACCACGAAAATGGATCTTGATTGTACGTTTAGATTTTTCCTAACTATGTTCGGATTAATAAGCTTTAGCATTGTACCTGATGTTTTGCATTGCAGTTTGGAGTGCCTTTAAAATACATATTTATGTTTTGCAAATGTGACCTGATTTTTTGTCGCTGGTTGTTAAAAGTAATGGGTAAAAGCCTGGTTGTTCTGGTGTATGAAATGTGATACAGTTTGCTTGGGCAAGGATAAAGTACAGGAGACACAGATATTCGTATGTAGAAATGAGTATTAGTTTAGGTATGGGACAAATGATGGCAGGAGGTGTACCGTAGGTTGATTGGGACACTACGGTATACTGGTACTTGGACAAGATGGTTAACCTGTAAATATCAAGTAAATATTCAGCTGTACAATTTCCGTGCAGATTGCAGTATAAAAATAATATATAGATAGTAATCCAGATATTGTGTAGTAAGCAAGTATTGAGCAGAATTATGAGCCATATAGGTTGACATATATTTATGGTAATATAGGTTGTCTTATGCATTTATTAATATCCCATAAACAACATCCTCCCTGCGCACATTCCTTCCAGTCCCTCTGTGTTGGGGAAGTAGTTATGCAAGTGGGAACAGAAGAGAAAGGCAGGATTAGCGCATTTTCTCTTCGGCAATTCTGTCCAGTTCCCTCTCTTTAATGAGAAGCACACTTGCGTGGAGGCCAGGGGCACACTGTTAAAGAGTTTCAATAAGCGCCCCAAGAAAGAATAAGTAATCTCATTTTGATTTGATTGTGTTTCGGTTCAACTCGCAGATGAATTTAAAGGTTTGGATATGCGCCGAAGAACACCCCTCTTTTTATAAAGGAGCGCTTTTTTGTTGTTGTTGAGGATTACGCCACCTTGTTTGGCCTCTTTTCCTGGAATCATAAGAATGGGTCTTTTTTCCCCTGTAGATTCCATAGTGTTTGGTGGAGGAATGTCATCGCTCAAAACAAATGTCATTTCACCCGGCAGTAAAGTTGCTTCTGTTTCACAGTAGGTTGAATATTTACTGTGGTCATTTCCCAATTAAGGTTTTCAATATCATTTAATTATTTTCCTTTATATTTCCTGAGAGACATGTCTGAGGGCCTTGGGGGCCATTCAAGTTTGTTTTTTTTTTTTTTTTTTTTTGGGGGGAGGGCAGGGTCTGGGTATACTTCAGAAACTATTTACATACACCTTAATAAACCAAGTTAACCAAACAACCCATGATTCATATAATTAGTGTAGCTTTTCCTAAAATATGAAGGGGGGTGTGTACTATCTAAGAAATATGTGTCCTGAATTACAAAATACATATGCTAAATGAAGACACCGTATGAGATTAAGTTTGTAAAGCTTCATCTCGGGCATCTCTTTGTGGAAGATCGCAGTGTTTATTTAATAATGTTCCTCAGAGCTAATAGTGTTCCAGAATTATCTGAATTATCAGACTTTAAATAAACTGTAAAAATGTAATGGCGGACCACAGACCACTAATTTGAATGTGAATTGGCGTGGCACGGCTAATTTTTTTTTTTTTTTGGGGGCGAGGATATTACAATTTTCCTGCTACGTGCCGCACGTTTGCAAACCGTGTCGCGATTGTGAAGAGTTCAAAGTCCAAAGGTGGCTAACTATCCCAGTTGAATAACTGGTGCTCTCCAGTTCAGGTATGGCGCTTGTCTTGTCTGCAGCAGCACCGACCATATTAGGAGGGTTTTTTCCTACCTTCTATGGGAAATAACTGACAGCGCTTAAGGGAGGAGTGGCCATGGTCCCACGAGACGGACAGCAGTACAAGAGACCCAAGAGCCTTTCCTGTACACCCTGTGGAAGCACAGTGATCACTGATGAGTTGCACATGGCCAACTAAAGCTGCAGTATTACAATTAAGGTGTACAGAACTCTGGCCGCCAGACAGCTCTCACATAGCATATATAATACTTCAGTGATAGCTGGCAGTGTTGGCAGGTTTGATGGGAGGGATTGTTTGGCTGCAGTGGTCGGTTCATGGAAAAGTCTCAGCCATTACCTGTGTTTGCATGTTGAGTATGAGTAAGGCCAAAGTGCTGGTTTTTTATTTCCATGGCTGACCTTTGACAGATGAGACATTGTGAATTATCTGCACTTTATATCAGGGTTTTCAAGGCCCGGATCATGAAAAACTAATTTTGAAGAAACTGATCTTTCTGCTCATTTTTCTGATGTAGTGCATATAACTGTGTACTTGTATGCACACAGTTCATACAACTTTTCTAAATAGTACTGTAACTTCCTATATAGTACATAATCTACCTTCCGCTAGAGTACTTAACCACATGGTTCAGCTATTTGACTTCATTGGCAAATAAACGAAACCGTGTGTAAACGTCTGTCTACTCGTTTGACGCTGAAGTGGAAGGCTCCATATTCATGAGGACAGCCTAGCACTGCGCTGAAGTAACTTTTGATAACTTTATTGTTGCTGCGAAATGCATGAGCACTGCACATTTAGCTGCCAACAGTGTACGATCGATTTGAATTTAGATGTGCGTTTTATTGCCGCCGTGGCGAACTAAGTACAAAGAAACTTTAGTTCTTTTCAACTTACTTTGTCTGGGAGTCAGGGGATACAGGTAATGACATCTTGTATTTTATGGAATACTAAAATGTGGTAACTGTGCACTTTCATAAAGTTCAGTGTAAGAGTTCTGGGATTACTTTTAAGGCCCTAACATCCATAAAGTTCAAATGGGAGCCAAATGTTGTCTCCGTCTCCATAGCAATTCAAATTGAAACACCGCACCCCCCTCAAAGGACAAGGTTTTTGGACTAGCTTCTTTTTACTTTTTTTGGGCTATTTGCAACATTTCTTTTCTTTTTTTGGGGCCCATCTGCAGTTGAATTCCTGCTAACAGAAGGCTTCAGTTTTAAGTCTGTGGCAGGCTAAGTAGAAGGAGAAAGAGAGATAATTTACAGCTGGTGGTTATTTGCTGACTCAGTATACAAAAAATGGAGAACTGCATGGAAATGTCTCTTGCTCAAGTACAGAGTGCTTTCCAAAGCATGACGCCTTGGCACGTTTCCTGCTTGATATCCACAGACCAGATCCTCATGACTCACTGTACACTGAATAGTGGCTGATAGCACGAGTGCATTAAACATAATTTCCTGTCCACTCTATATCGAGGGTCTGCAGGCCTCTTGTCGATCTATGATGGCTTCCTGGCTTCAACATTGCACTGTGTATGTGCAGTATAGATAGAGTAAGTGTCAGAGTGTGGCTTGCACTTCCGTGGTGACGAGTTCCAGCTCGTCCCAAGCTTTCCTCCTGATAAAGGCAGCTTGTGCTTGAACGGGTGTATCAGCTGAAAAGATGTGGACGGTCGTGACACCAGGAAGGACAGCACTGGAGGAGAAGGTTCTGCTTCTGTTCACATGAACACCTCACCCACTGTCAGTTCAGCACCACAGACACCTCGGGAGACCGGGGCTGTAGGCTTTACCGGCGTGTGCCGACAGCATTAGCCCTTCTCACAGACAGTCGCCGGCACCACTGACCCCATCAGTGAACATGTGTGAACTCGCACAGCAGCTTCCCATGTCTGTCAGAGCCAGACAGCAGGGGCAGAGAGCTCTGGTCCTGACACGCATCGCACACCTAAAAATCTATTTTCCTCCTCTCCTTTATTGGTAGTATTTTCAAGAGACACAGGGCAGCTTTCCTCTGCCTCGCCTTCACACAAGCATTGACCCAAACTGGGTTTGTTTCGTATAAAGTTAGCTGCTTTCATTCACATTAGTTTTCTTTTTCTTTTTCTTTTACAAACAAATTCTCAGGTTCAGGAAATCATCCAAAAGTGTTGTGAATGTCATCTCACTTTAAGTTACTTTTAACTTCCATTACTTCCATTGCTTGTTAATGATAAAAGTTGAATCTACTAATTTCAGACAACATAAACAATGTGTACCTCATCCTGTCTTTGCAAGTGCATTAAATTGAAAATAGTGTTGTCATTTAAAATAGTGTTGAAAAAAAGTCTATATTTTAATGTATCTGAAGTATGTATTTTAATGTATATGAATGATTTAAATAATGACATTGTAAAATATAATTAAAATGCTTTAAACTACTTTTCAAAATGCTTATCAGTTTTTTAACGTTTCAAAAGTTGAAAATGCTCTAAATTTGTATTTGACCCAGGTCTGCTTCGCTCAGCAGCTCAAAATTAGTTCTGCCTCCAGCCACCCTAATGACCACTTAATCTTCGTCTCCTTCTTTCCCTAAAACTTAAGCAGTGAAATTGCTTCCGTCACTTCATGTCAAAACCAGCCTCGTTTTGACTGAACTGCATCCGACACAATGACATTTTAATCAGTATGCAAATCATATTAGGTAAGAGTGACATATAAACAATGAATATTAATATTGCTGCTACTTGTATCAAATGTCAATTTGTCACCATTTAAAGTCAACCTCTCATGGGAAGAAAGCATTATTTACAGTGAAAATAGTTCCACAACAAACATTGCAACACGGATAGTTCCTGTCCTGGATGCTGATTGGTCAACATTGCCTTCCTAGCAGTGCCGATATTCAAGATAGCTAGCACGGCTAAAGAGAATTTTCATGTGTAAGAGTGAATATTCGGTATACCCCCGATGAAGGCTTCTTGCCAGCCAAAACATCAGAATATAAATTAGCACTAAAAATGTAGAGTGTGTGCAACTTTGTAAACTGTTACGCATGTTTAACAACCCTTAAGGGCAGCACCTCACACAGGGGGTGCATTTTTATAGCCTTTGCCATCTACAGTAAATAGAATATTCATGCATTGTTTTAATATCATTGCGGCTTTCGCTGACATAAACGTCCCAGATGCCAAAACATTGCAAGCAGTCAACCGTAATAAAAGTTGAGGCTTTTTTTTGGCTCGATGTCCAATAAAGTCTGTTGTCCGCTGCCCAGTGTTTCACTTACTGGTGCGCGGAGAATTAAATAGCCATTAATTTCAAAAGGACGACAAAGTTCATAAACAGAACTAGAAAGGTAAAAAATGAAGAAGCTGTGCTATATCATGAATATTGTCACGTCGAGGGGGTTGCTGGCTCTCTACTTTGAATTGTGCCTTACAATGCCTCCTAGCCTTGCCAATGTTCGTGATATAACAGGGGTTCTTGTTCCATATCACTTTATTAAAGTGTTTGGGACTACTGAATGCCAGGGAACTTCAGGGTAATGAGTCGGGTAATGTGTAATGAATCAGCCAGCTTTAAATTTGAACAGGAGTCCCAGGCTTTGCAGCCCCTGGCACCTCCATCCCCGTCACCACCAGGAACAGAGCAGCATTTGTCAGCAGGATGCAATGTAGGGTGATAATCCATGTTAATCCATGTTCTTTATCAGAATCAGAATGCCCTCTGAACTTTGATATAAACCCTCTGATATATCTTTGTATATATCTATATTAGAAAAGCTTCCAAGGCCTGATGACATTCGATGTTCTTATGAAGGGAACTACAACTGGAGTGCAGCCTTGGTTTAGTGTTGTCACACAGCGTGCACTAGTCTCACTCCAAAAATGGCTCAAAGTGATTAGTGTAATTTTCGTAAGGCGTCAGAGGTAATTGCATAAGAACTGTGTCTGTCTCTTTTCACATTTTGCAGAGATGATGCTAATGATTTCCTTTTCTCCCTCTCTCTTTCTCTCCCCCTCTCTCTCTCCCCTTCTCTCTATCTCTGCCACTCTCTCCCTTTCTCTCTCTCTTTCTCTCCACTCTCTCCCCTTCTCTCTTTCTCTTTCTCTCTCCTCCCTCTCCCCTTTTTCTCTCTCTCTCTCTCTCCCCTCTCTCTCCCTGTCTCTCCCCCTCTCTCTCCCCTCCTCTCCCCCTCTCCAGAATGCGGGGTGTGTTCTCAGTAATCGTGGTGGTGCTGGTGGCCTTGATGATGGTGACTGCAGAAGCCGGCAGAGGCAAGAAAGGTGAAAGACCTCCGCCTGGCTGTGTGTCTCTGCTGTCAGAGGAAACCGATACGACACACTTACTATCCATTGTCTACCATCCTCCATCCTTCATCCACTATCCATGCGTCGTATCACATGAAACAAACACAATTAAACCACTATCCATCTGTAGCATCAGATAAACTGATAAAATCCATCCATTGTCCACATATATTATTAGCTAGAACTAATCAAATCCATCTACTATCCTCCATCCATACAATGCCCATCCATAGTATCAAATCACAAATATCTATACATTTCTTCCGTGTGAACACTGAATAATTACTTCCATGGAAGCCCAGTACAGTACAGTGCAGTACACAGACGTTTAATGCCTTGTGGGTTTTTAATGAGTTTTTTTCTGTTGGCGCAGAGAAGGGCAAAGGTGCCAAGGCGGCGTCGGACTGCGCAGAATGGCGCTATGGCAACTGCGTGCCCAACAACGGAGACTGCGGGATGGGCGTCAGAGAGGGCGCCTGCAACGATCAGACCAAGAAGCTCAAGTGCAAAGTGCCTTGCAACTGGAAGAAGGAGTTTGGCGGTAAGTCGAGGACAGAGCTTCGAGTCAAGCAGCAAGAGCTAATATTGATCATTTCAGAAGTGTGTGGGCTTTTTGCAGTGCCTGTTGAAGCTCAAAAATTTGCATGCTTTTTTTTTTTTTTTTTTACTATTGCATTTTATTATGCGTTATATTATCATTTATATGTATCATAAATATTTCCCAGAATGCAATCTAATTTTCTCGGTAGGGTTTTAGCTGTGAGTGACTTATTTTCATACTGTTTTAGAGTTTGAAAAGTCTTTCGTCTTTAACGCTAAGCTGTCATGTTATCCGCTGAGATAGCATCAACATATTTTGGGTCGCTCTCGGTTTTAGCTAACCAGTAAATTATAGCAAGATGAGATGTTTACTTTTCTCAGTTTTGAGGCTGAAACTTACCTAATTATGTTGTTCAAAGCTTTTGAAAATTTTGGGAAGATTTGGACTATATTTGAATTATAAGAAAAATCACTGTGTATTGGCGCCTTTCATTGAACTAAACAGCCAGAGATATCAAAGGAGTACAAGGCATTCATGGTCCTAACAGTGTGAGACCTGCAGTGGATACAATACTGGGAGGTATCCTGGTAAAAAAAAAAAAAATACAAAAATGCCTTAGATACTCTAGTTTCTCAGATGTTTTCTAATGGTGACCAATTACTCCCCAAATGTTACCATCTACGTTTTGGGTGGAAAAAACAGTCACAATTGCTGTTGGCATCTCATACATTCAGTAATTATGAAGCTGCCTGGACTTGTCTTTGTATTTCTCCACAGCTGGGGGTCTTTTAACTGCTCAACCTCGAGCTCTCCCTGCAGCAGAGATGCTTGCTGTGATGTTGAGATAATGCGTTTTCATATTAGTCTTGGGTGACACAAGATATATTTAGCTTTTTAATAAGCAATAACATTCATGGGAGACACAGGATAACTCAGATCTCAAACTAGATACAGTTCAGAAAACTAGATACTAAATAAGAGTTCCCGAAGAAACTACTGTTTACTTGCCAAGTGGTATATTTAAAATGGTATGCTACTACTTTACTAGTATAGTATGTTAATTAAAAAAGTGGTTTTAGCAGATGCAGTAGTAGTACAAGCAACAGTAGTCAAGGGAAGATAAATGTTTGTTCAAAACATTTGTGACAAAAAAAGTGAACTATCATTATACCTGTACACTACAGTATTATACCTACCTATTATACTCTACTTCAGTATCATTATACATGTACAGTACATTGCTATTTTACCTGTACTGGACTACACTCATTAAACCTGTATACTACATATCATTATACCTGTACAGTCAGCAGTACAGGCTAGCTAGCCAGCTAGCCAGTGACTGTTAAACATGTATCTACTTACAGTCCTTCACAAACAAAATGATTTGTGCTTTTGGACATTAATATACCTTAGCCAGCAGTAGTGGTTAAATATTACAGTGAACTCAAGAAATAACTGTAAGGAACGCAAGTCTGAGCGATCATCTGACATTATGATCTAAGAAAGCATTTGCTTGTGATTCCTAGCCAGGATAACTGAAAAAGATTCTGTAGAAGAGCAGTAGTTTGAAGCCTTTGGCCAGAAAACAAATAAGTAAGGTATAAACCAAGATGGGCTGTGCAGATGTATGAAAATAAAGCACACCAGGGTGGTGTGATGTGGCCCTGAGACAAAGCCGAAGTGAAGTGGTTATTTTTGTACAACTGTGCAGCCTGGAGCTGTACCACGATTAACTTTCAGCAGAAATAAATGAAGTTGTTGTAGAGCTATGTCATTGTTTTTAACTTGTTACTTTTGAATCAATGAAACGATTGTTCAGTGATATAGAGTGTTGAACAGGCTTGTCTGTTGAGTCAGAACTGTGATAAGGCCACTTTCGCTAGAACTGTATCATAGCTGTGCATTGTTATGTTTCTGTGTGTGATTTACTGGAAAATAACACCCTCTCGACCAATCAGAGTCCAGTATTTAACCAAGCTGTGGTATAATAAGAAGATTCTGTAGCAGAACAGTGGTTTTCAATCTTCAGTAAGCAAACAAATTACGCTACGCCTACCAAGCTGAATTGGTGGCTCATTGATTTTGAAAGGATTATTACGCATATCGTTAGTGAGTTTGCACTTTCCTGGAAATTGATGTTTTATAATGAAATCCTTATTAATAAATGTACTGTGTCTTCAGTACTATCAACAGGCAGGTCTAGATTTAGCTTATCCCTTTTGTGTATTGCACTGTCCCAAGGGAGGGATTATCTAGAGTTTTTAATCTTAATTACGCGTATTGTAATGTTATGTGTAGGATGTGCTTGACGCAGGGTACAACATGCCCTGGGTCTGCTTGATTGCATGGTAGCTTGAGTGTAGCAATAAGGGTAAAAAATGATAGGAATGCAAGAAAAGTGACTAGGAACCCGAGGGGTTAAAGCTCTACCTGCACTACCTTTCAGCTGACTGCAAGTACAAGTTTGGCAGCTGGGGAGAGTGCGACACGACCACAGGCCTGAAGAACCGATCTGGAACACTGAAGAAAGCCCTTTACAACGCCGAGTGCCAGACGACCATCAAGGTGTCCAAACCCTGCCCCCCAAAGACCAAGACAAAGGCCAAAGGTCAGTGGGTGGCGGTTAAGAAGCAGTCAGGGGAGAAGAGCTGGGGTTGCCATGGCAGATTTAGAAAGTCCATATATGTGGATATAAGCTAGAAAAAAAAAGAAGTGTATTCCAAGTAGATGCGAGGACACCTAGGACATGCTAGGACAGGGGTGCCCAGGTTCGGTCCTGGAGATCTACTGGGCATGCAGGCTTATGTTTCAGCCCAGCACTAACACACCTGATTCCATGAATCACTTCACTAACCCACCTGATTCCACTAATCAACTGCTCGTCAAGGCAATGAATGTTCGAATCAGGTGTGTTAGTGAAGGGCTGGAACAAAAGCCTGCACGGCCAGTAGATCTCCAGGACCGAACTTGAGCACTCCTGTGCTAGGAGGATAAAATGACATGATCATCAAATACAGTGATTAAAGGACTGTGGAGTGTTTGTGTGCTTGCACTGTGGTTGGCTATCCATGGTTTTCCCCCTGCTCGTCCATTGAAAACTAAAAAATACTAGCCAGCTAGTCAGTATAGCAATGCTACATGGCAATGGGAATGTGAATACACGTAGTGAGACAAAGTAAGCCATCAAACTTGCTGAGTTCATGGCACTTTTACAATCATTTGAATCGATTCGTTTATTATTTATTAGTGAATGGATTTGTTTGAATGTTTCATATATTAAAGCACAGCAATATTACGATTGTATATATGCAACTACTGTGTAAAGGTATATACAGGGGGTAGAAAATTATAGAAGAACCAAACAATATATTAATATTTATAATAAATAATAATAAACGCCATTTGGCAGACGCTTTTATCCAAAGCAACTTACAGTAGTGAATGCATACATTTTCAGTATATGTGGCCCCAGTGGGGATTGAACCCACAACCTAAGCGTTGCCAAAGCTGTGCTCTACCAACTGAGCCACACAGCCACTGTTATTAATGAACATATATACGAGTCTGGCTTCGGCCTCCTTCTCGGAGGCTGCGTTCATCCGTGCACTTTGCTGACTCTGTGCGTTTCTACTTCCTCTGAAGCCTCGGTCTCACTGTCGTCCGTTTCACCCTCCTGCAGGAAAGAAGGGGAAAGGAAAAGAAAACTAAAGAGAGCCGGAGCCTCGCAGTGAATCGGCCACCTCCTCCAGACCACCGCACCAGCACAATCTTCCCTTCTTTGCCAAACATTTCGGACCACACTCGAGGTGTCACGGCAGCACGAAGCGCTGCTCTCCTTAAACAGAAAAGCAAAAACAAACAAACATAAAGCGTACCATTTCTTATTTTATCAAACCAGTGTTTGTAATGTAAAGTACTTTTTCTCTTTTTTCTCTCTCTCTCTCTCGCTAGGCAAATTTAAAGATTTTACATTTTAATTTCTTTAGAAAGGGTAGATTTGGCCAAGCAATTGTAAGATTCTGAATAAAAATGTAATTGTGGTATGGCCAAGTTTTTTGGGGTCTTTTTTTTTTTTACTACCAGTTAGAGCTACTAACAGAACTGAACAGGTTTCTTCAGTGGATTTGAAATGTGTGCCAATTACTAAACATATAGGGCCAAAATCACCTAATTATTTTAGTGGACTGAGGATAGACAGGTGTATGTGTATTTTATGTATGAAAAAGGATGTAGGGTTTGAATGCTCAAAGGAATATTAGAGATTTGATTATTCAAAAGATGCGTGAGTAGCGAAGTAGAATACTATTGGCATTGTAATATATAAGGATTGTTTGAAACAAAACTTACGGTGCAGCATTAATTGTATTTTTGGAAGACTTTATATGAGCCTATTTGAGTGTGTGTATGTATAATCTGTGTACACACAGACTCTTAAATAGAATGTTTTATCTTATTCACAAATGCTGTCAACAAGAAAATGAACCACTTCCCAATAAATACACTTTCTTAAAACAATCTTTCAAGAGCTTGTCTTGCATTGCTGTTGAGTGCCACTGTGCTCTGTGTCATGGGAAATATTAATATATTGCTTGCATTACCTGAACTCTCTTGCTTCTTCCAAAAAGCAATTAAAGATTATCACCTTTAAAAATCAAAAATACTGCCTCACACTAAATGTTTTCTCAAGTCTAGCATCCCTGCATTCTGGAGTTGTGTCATTTACTAGGCTTACTGTCCCAGCACTGAGGTTATTTTTCTCGGTGTAGAAACCCCATCATGCAGAAAATGTGTTTTGTGAATGCATCGCATCGCTGCAATGACCCTGAAAAGATGCAGGGCACTGGACCAGCCTCGGGCACTTTGGAGGCATTCCACTTTCTCCAAATGTGTACTCCGGAATCCAGTTCAGCACAATCTGCCTTCTGCCCTTGGGCAAGTGCGGACATTTTTACTGCCCTTTTGGTTGGGCTGCACTTTGCCCTCATCATCATTCTGACATTATTTGTGATGGTATGTCGGAGTTGGTTCTGCCTGGCGAGTTGGGCTGCACTTTGGCTGAGCTAAAGACTCAAGTCTTTAATTCTGGGAACTAATCATCATTCTGCGACATTATTCGCTACAGGTATAAGGAAGAGACTTTGCAGTGTTTACTTGCACTGTGGTTAGCTATCCATGGTTTTCAGCTAGTATAGCAATGCTACACTGTAATGGGAATGGGAAGTGTGGCAAAGTAAGCCATCAAACTTGCTAAATTCATGGCACTTTAACAATAATTTGAATCAATTAGTTCATTATTTATTAGTGAATTGATTCATTCTAATGTTTCATATTGAAGCATGCCAATGCAATTATTGCGTAAAACTATATATACATGTATATACAGGGGGTAGGATAATGTAAGCACCAACTAATAAGGAGTAGGGCTGCCCTTTGCCTTCAGAATAGCTTCAATTCTTCTTGGAATGCGGTTGTACACATTTTGGACTGTTTCTAGTGGGATATTGGACCGTTCTCAAGAAGGAAAGCCTCCAGTTCTTTGAGAGATGAACTACTCCACACTCTATGTTCCAGAACTTCCCATAAAGGTTCAATGATGTTGTAGATCATGGTGTTTGACTTTATCCCGACGTTCCGGAAACCACTCTTGACCACCATAGGGTGCACCTGGTCGCCTAAAAGTTATTCGTATCCCCTGGCCATAATACTACAATGCAGGGTAATAATCGGACCCAATGGCTTCATAATAATCGGACCCAATGACACAAGATGGCTGCCCTCAGCCTTGATGCTACAGGTGAATGTGCTTGTTACACATCCTAAGGCCCTAGATTAACCCTAATTTTCCTCCTCCTCACATGTAGCAGCATAGATGCCTAACTAACAAAGAAACAAACGACTTCTAGCACCAAACTTCAGCTCGCACCAAACCAGCTGAGAATAGCTAGCTAGCTAACTGAGATTTCCTAGCCTGACTAACATGCCAATGGGTATTATCATGCCCACGCAAACAGACAATGTAGCCAGCTAACCAAGTGGCTAGGTAGCAAGGGTACATACATAATTGTAGTACAATATTTTATATAAAGGTATATAAATACCTGGAAACACCTAATTCTGGTGTTTCTAGTACAATTACAATTCCTGCTTTTATTACAGTCGGCTATCACGCTATATCGATTAATATTATAGGCCTACTTCTGTTTCTGGAACAGCCATAGCCATTTAAAGCTACAGCATGAATCGCAATGGATTCTGGACTTAAAATAGTCTCGTCTCTCCCAGGAAATGCACAAGCTTAAAAGTAAACTTCCTAAACTCTTAATTGGTTGGTATAATTAAGCGCACGTATTATGTTCAATTACAAGTTCAGTCTGATTTGTCTCTGCTATAAATAATAATCTGGTTCAGCTGGCTAGAAATAACCTTTACCTTATTTATATGCAAGTAGCAAAACAACAACCGCAACAGAAGCAAGCAGACAAAGAAAAGTCAAAAGACACAAAAGAATAACAGAATGAGAAATGCAACCCTCTGATTGAAGTATTGTGCGCAGATTTCTCCCGGTCATGCCAACAAAGAGCTCCAGTACATAAGACGTCTTCATAACTACAAGATATTTATTTAGCATTAGGCAATTAAAAAAACAAACCAATACAATCTTCTGTACACTGTTGGATATTTCATGGAAAATAACACGCATACCCTAATAACCATAGCGACGACGTCACCCGCTGCGCGGCTTGAAGAGGCGCGCGCACGGCATTCGTATGCGTCATGCGTCATACCGTACCATCGTCAAGTATCGAATATGGATCGTCTGGATAACAGGAAAGTACTATGATGTGGACTAATAACGTGGCAGAAGCTGGTATCTCTGTGTCAGCGTAATGGATGAGCTCTTTATCACAGCATGCTGTATAGTGTAAATCCTTTCAGCATGGGATGTTCAATTCTGAAGGTTGAATAAGGCAACAAGGTACTGTAACACTTTATATTGAGAAGTCAGCTATAGCTATGTAATTGTTACTACGGTCAGCGTAACTACTATGTACATACAGGTTGTTACACAGTTAATGTGAAACAAAAGTTGGTCTGTTTTTTTTAATGTATATAAAATTATACATTTCAATTATTCCCTTTGCAAGACCCAAGCTTTACCCACCCCCAAAAAAAATAAAAATAAAAATAAACTGCATTATCTACTCTAAACCTTACCGCAGGCCCAACCAATGGTCCAGACCAGCCCCAACCCTTTAGCAGGCCTAATTACACACGTTACGTAACAATACGCGATAAAGTTACACAGCGCTTGTTTGCGGTTACATCCCGTTTCCTCGTTTGACGGCTGTGTAATTGCATAGGTATATTGATCCCTTAATATAAAGTGTGATAGGCGAGGAATATGAAAACAGCACAAAGTGGGGAAACTGTTCAAAATAGAGAACCCTTGTAGGCATGTCAGTGTAGTTTAACAGCAACTGCTGTGCACAGTATGCTTTTTCACAGGTCAGAATTGACAACGTGGGATGGACAGAATGTGTAGAGGAATTAAACTACCAACATTCCAAACAAATTGAAATACTGTCATATTTTTTTCTTCCCTTCCCATAAAGTTGTAACTTAAAAGGAAAATATATCCTCTTCATAACATTTTTTTTTTTTTTTTTTTTTTTTTTGCATACAGGCAGCGATACATTTTATATTCAGTTTGTAAAATTATTTTAAAATTAATACCACCTTTAGATAGATAACAATTAACCAAATACAAGAGAAGTACAAACATCCAGATATTAATTACATGAGAGAAACCTAACTCCTGTGTCCCTTGTAATATATTTTGTGCATACATTGGCCTAGTATTTACACAACTCTGAATGAACAATAAAACAGTGTATAAAATTCTATTTTTTCCCCATGTTCTTGTATCTTGCTTTAAAGGTCCTGTACGCAAAACATTTCGTTTAACAGTTCCATACAAAGGGAACATACACAAGCAATGCATTTGTTTAAAATGGGCACAACATCCGTAGCTTTGTAGCCGGCTTGTAATTTGGGGAGAGAAAAAAAACTTCATGATGATTTAGAAGCGTAGATGGGTTAGCAACATCCAGGATCTTTCTGTTTAGTCTCAGTTTGAACATAACATCCAAAATTTGCAAGAAGCAGTCGGCACGGAGACAGCAGATTGGGTTTGGAGCACGTGGTCGCCCTGGGGGAACATCTGGCTAATTTCACAGAGATTTTTCCAGCAGTATAAACATCACTTATAGATGTGATTGTGTTTGTTTTCTCAAAAATTATTGGATTTGATTCTGTCATACTGTATAAGTCCATGTGTGTGTGTGTGTGAGAGAGAGAGAGAGAGAGAGAGAGAGAGAGAGAGAGAGAGAGAGAGAGAGAGAGAGAGAGAGAGAGAGAGAGAGAGAGAGAGAGAGAGAGAGAGAGAGGGAGGGGGTTGGGGGGGGGGGGGGTCTTGCAATAATAACAAGACCACAACTCCTAATAGAGCAGCTTTAAATGAATACATTTGGAATTAACACAATATAATTCTCATGTGTCACGTCGATGTGATTTTATGGGATTTAAGGGAACGTGTTCTCATTCTCTCTTGGTCTTTCTCTTCCATACAGATGTAGAACCTGTGATATTTAGAACCGCATTGCCTTGGCAATTTGATGACTCAACCTTTTCCACTGACACCCGAGGGCCTTTACGATCCGACACCATTCTCACTGTGCTTTGTTTGAAGATTGTCTCCACATCTCTATTGACGACGAGAGATTTCTTGTAGTCCCACATGACCGTGGCATGCTACCAGAGGAGCAGTACTGCTGCAGGCTCTGGCATCAAACCAGAGAGCCTCCTGCGCTCAGAATGTGTAACACTTGACCTTGACAGCATTCATATTCTACAATGTGTAAAAGGTCCCTTCCACTTTTACAATACAAACATCTATAGTATAATGGATTGGGGGCGGGGGGGGGGTGGACCTCAATCTGCCGCTTGAGAATTGGCGCCTTCATGAGCCGTCGCGTGAGGGTTAAATCCACGAGCAGGAGGGGGTGTTGAGCACAGTCAGGAGCCTCGGCATCACATCCAACATGCGCAAGCGTTTCCCCTCCAGGCTTACCTCGTGCCGATGTTTTTATACTGGCACATGAGGAGGTTCTTGAAGGTTTTCTTGAACGTCACGTTGCAGAGGGCGTAGCACGCCGGGTTGATGGTGCTGTTGACGTAGCACAGCCAGTAGCCGATGGCCCAGACCGTGTCGGGCACACAGGAGTGGCAGAAGGTGCTGATGAGCACCATGACGTTGTAGGGAGTCCACGTGATGATGAAGGCGAGGAGGATGGCGAAGATGGTCTTGGTCACCTTCTTCTCCCGGGCCGCCATCTGCCGCTTCCTCTTCACCTGGCTGCGGGCGATGCTGGCGAACTTCCGCGCCACCGTCCTGGGCCGGCTGATGGAGATGGAGTTGTTCTCGGAGTTGTTCCGCGGCACGATCTCGATGGCGGTGATGCACTCGTCCCCGGACTGCTTGGTGACGATCTTGATCTTCGACCACCTGGAGGCGGGGTTCCGCTTGGCGGGCACGGGGGCGGGCGCCGGAGCAGGGACCTCCGAGGCGGCCACACTGTTGGCCCGCTCCTTGGCGTCCCTGGGCGCGATGCTGGCCGTGCTGGAGTCGTTGGAGGTCTCCTTCTCCTCGGGCTGGACGCTGGAGTCGGCTTTGGTGGACGGCGTCTCGTCCAGCTTGCCGTTCTTCAGCCTGTCGGAGCTGGACTCGGTGCTGGGCTTGGGCGAGTCGTTGTTGTTCTGCTTGAGGACGTGGCTCTTGAGCAGGCCGCCGCCGGACTTGAGGGCCTTCTCCTTCTTGACCTCGGGCTTGTGCTTCCTGACGCGGCTGCGGCTGGCCAGCGAGATGTGGATGTAGAGGACGGTCATGATGACGACGGGCAGGTAGAAGGCGGCGATGGCGGTGCCGAAGGTGACGACGGGGTTGGAGAGGAACTGGATGTAGCACTCGCCCGACGGGACCGTGCGCTCCCCGACGATGAACTGCCAGAACAAGATGGCGGGGGCCCAGAGGATGAAGGAGAGGATCCAGGCCGCCGCGATCATCAACCCGGCCATCTTGGTCGTCCGTCTGGTCGGGTAGCTCAGGGGCTTCGTCACGCAGAAGTAGCGGTCGAAGCTGATGATGAGGAGGTTCATGACGGACGCGTTGCTGACCACGTAGTCCAGGGCCAGCCACAGGTCGCACACCACAGGGCCCAGAGGCCAGTAGCCCTTGATGATGTAGACGGTGTAGAGGTTCATGGAGAACACGCCGATTATGAGGTCGGCGCACGCCAGACTGAACAGGAAGTAGTTGTTGACCGTTTGGAGGTGCCGGTTGACTTTGATGGAGAGCATCACCAGGATGTTGCCCACCACGGTGACGAAACTGAGGGAGCCCGTAACCAAGGCGATGAAGACCATCTCCACGGTCTTGTAGGGGCTCTCCGACGCCTGTCCCTCCAGGCAGGAGTCGGTGCCGTTTGAGCCGTCGCAGCTGAAGTTCGCTGGATAGCCTTTGCTGGACACATTGTACATGGAGCCTGCAAGAACGCAAAACAGAGGAGGAATATTGAAAATTAACATAATGTGCACATTTGTACTGGGCTTGGATTAAATACAAGGTTAAAAAAGAATTTGGTCTGAACAGACCCATTTCAAATATGGGGTCTGTTCAAATGTAATTAAATTTGTGACATGGAGGTCTATAATTAATATGTCACTGCAAGACAAAAATTGCACATCTACTGTGAATTGTAGCACTGGTGCTGTTTCCTGCTGTTGCAGTACCTTATACATTTCATAGACATTGACAAACATACATATATATATATAAATATATACGTATATATATATATATATATATATATATATAGATATGTCAATTATCGCCATAGATTGAGCATTAAATACAGTTTATAAGGGCATGGAACTGGATAGCCTTCAGAATGGCCTGGAGTGCCAATTAAGTTCCCTCTCTTCATAATGATATTTTTTTTCATATTTCTCAGTACCCAGCGGCTTACTGGGTGTCTATTCACAAAAGCCACAAAGACACTGACAGTAGGGACAATGAATTCAAGGACTTATTCCATTCATGTGGACTGACTTCTTCCCAGTGTTTTTGGTGAATTATTTAAGTGCATCAGCAGTACTGTAATGCTGTGCGCACTGATGCTGAATCACAAGCCATTTTATGTCAAAAATAGGATAAAATATTCAAGCAAATCGCCGTGAAATTGACATGTGAAAGCACTCGGCGTGAGGCAGGACTCATGCAAAACAACCACGGGTTGAATATTAATGTTTATATAATATTGGGCGCTCCCTCCCCTTTTTCACGGGTAAATCGGAACAGCATTTCTGCAAGTTTCATCATTGCCCATACTTTTCATAATTGTCTGTATGCATTGCTGCACGACAAGAACACAGCGTATGCACTTTGTAAGATAAACAGAGCTGGAAATAATCGAATAGAAAATGAATGACCTCCACGCATCAACTTGAAAATTGTTGGGCAAGGGTGGGCAATTTTGAACCGTCACTTTGAATTAATCAAATTGGGTTGGACAGCTACAATCAGGGAGCAAGGGATTTATTTCAATGCGGTCATTGTACTGGAGCAACAGTGTATCTGGTATGCCTATAAGCCTGTCTCCCCTAACCCAGCTAACACAATATGCTTTAACAGAGTTGGTAATTGCAATGCAGGATGCATTGTCTAATAACGTCGCAGCAACGTTTAAAGAACACTGGGTTGTTGATCTACGCACAGATCTGTGTACCACCAATCGGACAAACTTTGGCTATGAGGAGGTTACTGACGACATAGTCCCACAATTGTGTTTGTTGTTTGTTTTATTCATTAATACGCTCACCAAACTGCATTTGCGAAAACAAAAGACACTTGCATTTATTTGCGAGTTAAGGGGAAAAACATGTTGATCGAATACAGTCTTCCATTTACTTTTAAGCTCAAATATGAAGGTGAAATTAGATCAGAAGATATGTTTTCTGTTTTGCGCATAATACAGTGGTGCCTATTCACTGAACAACGAAAGTTCAAAAGGAAGAGTTACAGATTGTGACAATTTTGTAGGTCAGCCTAATACATCAAGCCCTAAAGTACAGTGTGCGATTATTCAACTGAAAAAGGCCTATTCAAAATATTATACCACAGTTCTTCTGGGGTGGAGAGTCATTTGAAATTAATGAGCGAAACCATCCAGCAGTCATCAGAAAATATAGATTGCATAGCGAATAATCTTATTAAATTGTACAAAACCCATAAATATACAAATAAGCTCCCTAGTCATGCTATGTCTTTCAGGCAAACATCTATCCGAGGTTGACGGCTTACACGGATACTTGAATTATTACTTTGGAAGACTACCCTCTACTGGTGAAATGCAGAACTGTATTATTATTTTTTTAAAGCAGTGGGCCTTTGCTGATGTGTTACTGATATGGATCTGACACGATCGCAAATTACTCATTCGGCCACTCCGTTGCGATTTAGCGAAATATCTGCATCATTGTGTCGATTTACAGCAGTTGCACATTGTCAGCTGGATAAATATAGCCCATTGTTGCATGATAAGGATGATTCTATTGTGTGAGCAGAAAAGGCAGAGGGAACAGGGACAATATCTGAAATTATTCTATTGTGCCGTCACAATGAAACACAACATTTCTCATTTCTAGAACCACTACCTAATTGGGGGCTGGAGGGCTCCTGCGAAAAGATATGAAAAGTTATTTCAGTGGTGTTCCACTTTAGGTCCAATTACTTTGCTGTGTATATTAAAAATAAATGTGTTTGCATTTCACTAAAATGCAGCTGCGCAATATGTATTCTGTGACTGAACAAAAATGCTACTTCCAGGTTGAATGTGTCACTTTCGAAAAAACATGCACAAAATGTTAAAATAGTCAAACGTAGGCTGAATAAAATAGGTGGCAAGGGCCAATGAAACCGTTGAGAGCAGAAGTTGGCGCAAAGCAGCGTGGTGACTTGTAGATTGCACAAATTAGTGTGATGATGAAACCACAAGCAACTGGGAACAACAGATCGCCGAGATGCAGACTTCATTAGCCGCCCAGGGATGGATAACAGAAGAGCAGTCGAGATCCGAAGTTAAAAAAACACAACACATGTCCCTTGAACTGAAAAGATGTGCTGCGTATTATTAGATCTGCCTCCTGTGGCAGGGCAAACAGAATATTATAATTATATATATATTGTAGTGATCTATGATGAATTATCATCCCTTCTGTTATTCATGAATTTGGCATAGGCTAATTCAAAAGAGACGCATTAAAAAAATAGCTTGTTAGAATAGTTTTTCTAAATTTAACACAGGCAGAATCTAGGTTTTCTTTTAAAGGTAAGCTATTCGGAGATTTGTCTTAAAACTGTGTTTCATTGTTGCGGGAAGGCTGAAAATAACCCATTATTTTTTATACCCGTCTGACATAAAGATCAGCAGCTTGCTTTGTGACTCTCGTCTCTTCTCAAGGTACTCTGGAGCAATGTCTGCCTTTTGTTCCCGACTGATCTGTGGCGTCTTTGGAACATGGAAGATGGCGGCAGGTTCATTTCTTGCTCACCTTAAAAGGGGATTAATGAAGATTTCACCTCCCCTGTCGAGATGAGGACAATCCAATTTGGACGGAGAAAATCGTTTGAGTATTGTTCTCCGTCAAATACAGAATCGTTCGTGCCTCAGTTGACGTGGCCCTGGCGAATACAAACGATAAGCAGACAGCTCACAGTGGAACGAAACCCATTGATGAGCTCGTGATAGATCACGGTCAAAGTACGGGTTTGGTTACGAGCGAGTCGCTCGCGGCTGTTGTGCACGCCACTGCACATCAGAAGCCGGCGCGCGCTTCCAATCAGATTCCCTGCCATTCCGTTTTAGGCTAGGGTCACTGGTAACATAGCAACTAGCTCTCCGGTTATTCTTTTGTGTTGATAATACGATATGAAAGTGTGGTGGAAAGTGCAGGGCGAAACTAAGCCATATATATTTAACAAGAGCCGTGCGAAAGAGCCACAGGCCACAAGCCCAGGCCGGAACAAGTGTGGCCAGGCAAGGGCTGATGAAGGGGTTGTAGGGTGAGTCACCTGGGTGGAGCTTCCGGTGAGACATTTTTTTTATGGATTGATACCAGAATCAGGGAAAACTCGAGTGCTGAACACTGAATACAGGTAGAACATTTGTTGTAAAGATGAGAGGCCAGTCCTTTCTGTCAATGCCTGTCAGTGGCCATCAGCGAGAAGCAGTCCAGCTGATTCAGCCACTACTGATAAAAGGATGAAAGGACCACCGTTGCCACTAAAAGTCATCACCATGGTTTCATGGGGGGAAATTGATGGTAAATGAATCCAGTTTTCAGTCAGAGTAAAAATACTGAAAGAATTGAGCTATCATTTCACCATGTGTCCGTCATAATAATCCCGTTGTTAGACCCTTTCCTGAGTCATCACTGAATCAAGTTTCCCCTCCCTCCTCAAACAAATATTTTCGGGAGCCAGGCCTGAATACAGATGAGGACAGGCCCTAGCGGCACAAAGGCTCCCGGTGTCCTTCACCATGTCTGGCAAAACATAATGGACTTCCCAGGTGCTTTAGAATTGTGCTTTTCTGATTAACGCTGCAAAACAGTACATAATAGTTGCGCTTCGACTTAGGCTTCACGTGTTTACGGAACAGCTAGAGGAAGAGGTGGGAAGAAAAGAAAACGGGTTCCATCTCTAAATGATTAATCTTTTGGGGGGAATGAATTCTTCTCTTTGCCGATAAATTATGCAGTTTATCACTTTGTTTATTTATTCAGTCGTTAGTTTTCTCCCCCAGGATTAAAAAATTCAATCACTGTCGAGCTGTCTGTGTATGTTATGCAAATCTCCCGGTAGTTGTGGATGTTCTGGAAAACTCCCCATGCAATACGGCACGTGCTGGAGATGTGATGTAGGGGCACGCGCTGGAAGAACGTGAGAGCGCGTCTGCAGCTGCGTGTTGAAACGATTTCGCTCAACCCAACCTCAATCGGAACAACTCATCAATATCACAGAGGCCCCCCGAGTAGACGTCTTTAGAGAATTTATAAAGACATCTCTTGTCTCTCCTGTGAAAGAACCAGCATAATTTAAATGCAAATTAATATTATATTACACTCTAAGCCTTCAAAGAAAAGTCACTCAACGTGTGTTTTCAGAAAGGATAAAGAATATTGATTTTGGTTGATTTATTTGGTGATGATTAAATGGTTTTGATTACTAATGAACCACGTAATTGGATTGATTCATAATTTTCGATTTATTTCATCAGTTTGATTGATTGATTCATTCATTCATTCATATTTATTTCAGTTATGCCAACATATGAAGCCGACGTACTTTGGGGGGGAAAAAACACAAAACACAAATAAAAACAAAAACAAAAACATAAATCCTAAATTAAATCAATACAAATTATATGTCACGACCGAAAAGGACCAGGAAGAAGAAGACTTGCCCTATACAGTATACTAATACCTGCCTTCTTTTCATATTGCCCGTGGTATGCGTTTTAAGTCTTGCACGCTCATGTAGGATATGTAGCCTACTTCTACATCGTTCGGTGGTGGAACGACCTTCCGCAATCGGTCAGGACCGCGGAATCACTTGCGATCTTCCGCAAGAGACTGAAAACCCACCTTTTCAGACTCCACTACAGTGAACTCTGTACATCTAGCTAATTGTCATCACCACTGCCTACTTGCTCAACACTATGTATCCCCCCTTACTCCATTCATTAAAAACAATTATTTTGATTAAAAAAACATTTACTAACGTTTTCCTTCCCAGTGTTACAGGTATGGTACGCAGCTGCCTGCAATGATGTCTATCGCTGTATTACTGCACTGATCTCTTGCGCTAACTATGATTGCTCCTACCATGTATTTATGCAAATCTTCTAAATCGCTCTGGATAGGAGCGTCTGCGAAATTATTAAAATGTAAATGTAAAATGTACATAATACTGTTTGCATATGATCATTTGTGACTGTCCGTGACATGCTTGCGAGAGTTTGTCCATTGCATACGCGTGCATCACCTCATTAACCAGAGGGGTGGTTCTGCACTGGTAATGAGGCTATTTAACCTGCTAAATGTCAAGTCTGGTGAGAATAAAAACGAAAAAGAATATAGCCTACAGGAGCTGGCAGGAGGTTCGTCCAGCTGATCAGTGCGTGATGTACCAGCCGGCCTGACTGAACATCGAATCCGAGCCATGCCAGCATCGCAAAACTGCCCAGAGAATTGCTGCGAAATTATTCTAATGGAAACGTAGCTGATGTTAAGCCATGAACTAGGAGACCTCGAGCCAAAACATCACGACATCATCCTTTTCATCGTCAGACATCTCCATCATCCATCATCCACCATCGTGCGCCGGCAGTTCGACTGCATCAGAAAAGCCATGTTGCTTCGTCAGTGTCCTGCCACGTAATCACGTGGCCATCAATAATTGCAATAGCAACTCGATTTGTCTACATTACATTACATTACAGGCATTTAGCAGACGCTCTTATCCAGAGCGACTTACACAGTTTACATTTCTTTACATACAATCCATTTATACAGCTGGATATTTTACTGAAGCTGGATATTTTACTGAAGCAATTCAGCAAGTACCTTGCTCAAGGGTACAACAGCAGTGCTCCACCTGGGAATTGAACCAGCAACCTCTGAGGTTACAAGTCCAGGTCCCTAACCATTACCCTACACTGCCGCCTACAAACATATTGTGCTCGGACCTCCCCGTGAAGCAGTCCGCTGCACACAGCGATTAGCGCGTGTCGTTCGCACTTGTCCAGGTTGACGCCAGCTCATTCTGCGGTGCGGATGAATATTGATGAGCACCGGGAGCTCTTGTGGATGCCGGCCCTGCGGCTGCCACTAATGTGCTTTCTGGCCTGTCGGACTCCGAGGAACTAGCAGTGTGAACAAAGGTTACGGGAGATGGAGTATGATGGCGTCGCACTCTTGGCGAGATGCTGTGACTCGCGATGCCTCGCTCGACAGTGTTTGGCTGTAATGTCTTGCCAGATTAGGAGCGAGTGGCCGTCAAACACCCCAGATAGCAGTCGACAGTGCGGGGGCCGCAAGGGACTTAGTCAAGACTTCGACATACCGAGGGCACTGCTCTCTTGAGAGTGCCTGCTCTCTTCGTAGGGAGGTTAGCCTATGTGTTTGTGTTTTCCTGTTGATTTTCAGCAGGCTTGTCATGCACCAGGTTAAATCATCGCACCAGCTGTGTCCAATCCACCTCTCTGATTAGATTATGTGGTCTTTATGTAAAATAAAACAGTTTCACAGTCTGATCAATAAATCAAGTTTGACACTCTAAAAAGATTAGGCCAATGGCCAAAATCAGAATAAAAATGCGTACTGTAAATAACGGGAACGATGAGTTCATTTTGTGGCTCACTCGACACAGGAAACGGTCTATTCGGGACTTTTTTACACGTTTTCTCTCTGACGTCTCCCGCCCAGTAGGGGTCGCTATGGAGCCCAGAGTTTTGGAGAAACAGATTCATTCCGAACTGTGAAAAAGGCGGCTAAATCCGGGAATCCCACCGCATGGATGAAGCTGCACCAGTAGCAACACATCCTCAGTGTCCACCCATAACGATATCTGTCCCTGATATCTATTTATTTGCTTAACCGTTGTTGTTTTTTAACGCATGAGAACTGAGGGGGTTGCCCTGGAAATGGCTAAGCAGAGAGTCGATAAAGGCTAAGCAGCAGCACTACACCGCGATCAAAGTAGTCCCTAGGTTCTCAGGACTAGTCAGGGATCAAATAAAGCTGACTGATAGGATTGATTTTTGTTCCCATACAGGCCGATTTCCAAGGCCTATTCCTGTGCCGCTGTCGCTGGGCAGCACAGTGCAAGAGGACACGAGGTCAGTGCGAATAACGTTTAGCTGGTGTTAATAAGCGAAGCGGTCTCAGAGGTGTCAAATGCAACGCAATCACGTTAATCAATAGCGATATGCTCCCACATTTTATATCCATCCATTTTTACTTGAAACATCGATGTTCTTAAGGCCCAGCATTCTCGGTTCAAAATAAACTCAAATTAATTTTCATCTTTGTTTTTGCATTTTTGAATTTATAAACCTATTTTCTACCATTTTTTCCATTCAAAATAAACTCTGATTAAATAATTACCTAATTTTAACCAAAAATAATAAAAGTTAAAACAATCTAGGTCCTCCATATTCTATACCCACTATAAGCAAGTCCAGGGTTTTGTTTTTTGTTTTTTTGTTTTTAAACCTGTTCAAGTTGGCACAACCTGTACTCTACACTCGGGGATATAAGTGTTCCGCAACAGCACACACACATTAGGAGACACTGGCGACGTGGGAAACAAGCATCGACATGAAGAGCCAAGCTCCTCTGATAGGTCCAATTTCCTTGGGCCATTTCACGAGGCGCACTGCGGCTTGTCAAGGGCAAATTCTGTCAGAAATGCATTTTGAAAAGCACTTCTTCTCTCCTGTGTGGCAGAAATCTCCTCTGTCCTCTGATTACAGTAAAAGAGGCTTGTGAGTGCGCGGCGCTCTGATGACTTCTCATTTAAATGGCGGTCCTTTTGCCTGATTTACCGGCAGGCCGGGGAGAACATACACGGGGAGCTAACCCAGGCGGGAACACGCTTTAAACCCACGTGAACAGAGACACTTACACGGTGCGTCTCGAGAGCGGAGAGAATTTGCGGCAGGGGCAGGGATCTCAATCAACAGTCCACCTTCTCATGCACACAATCAAATCTCAAACAGGCCCTTTCTGACATGTCGATTCAATTTTAACGGCTCAGTGTATATGCATTTGACGTTCTCCTCACGAGAAAACCCAGGACCCCTGTGTGCTCACTGTCTACTTGTTATTCACAAAACAAATGGTCACTCGGTTCAGTGCTTAAAAGCTCTATGAATTGCCATAGGTGACTGGGACTGCACGCCCCCACAGAACAGCACGCAATGCTTCCTACATGTGTTCTATGAGTCAGAGCTCAGACACAAGGGATTCTGGGATTCGCTGAAAACGAACCGCCTCGAGGAGAAGGTCAAAATCCTCCGTTTTTCAAACTTTAAAAAAATGTTTTCAGATCACTAGTCATTGTCTAATTTGATCATTTTCTTTGAGTAGTAGTGTTAAGTTTGTAAAAACCGTTGAAACTTTGGACATTAAGCGGATTGGAAACATAACAATGAAAATCAGAAGTGGGCAACATCATATTGACTTACTCTTATTACTAAAACAGTACCGGTAGATGTAGTTCTCCTCTCGGATAAAATTATACATGCTACAAACATCTTCAATACGTTACTCACGAATTTGAGTATGTGTGATTAAAGTTATAAATAAAGTAAATTAGGTCTTTAAATAAATAATAAAGTTAGCAGGATAAATTAAGTTTCGGGTCACAAGGTAGGGGGGAAACTACCCTGTCCATGCAGGTCAGCTACTGTGGCATGGCTCAGTAGGTAGAGCACGGCACTGACAACACTTTGGTAGTGGGCTTGATTCCCATTGGGACCACATATACTGAAAAATGCATGCGTTCACTACTGTAATCACTTTGGATAAAACCATCTGCTAAATGCAATATGTTATGTGTTGTGAGTTGAATCTCTGCCAACTTTTTTAATGAAAAACATTTTCGGGCGGCAGTGTAATGCAATAGTTACGGAACTGCACTTGTAACTTAGAGGTTGCTGGTTCAATTCCCAGGTGGAGCACTGCTGTTGTACCCTTGAGCAAGGTACTTCGCTTTGCTTCAGTAAAAATATCCAAATAAATGGATTGTACGTAAAGAAATGTCAATGTAAACTGTGTAAGTCACTCTGGATAATAGCATCTGCTAAATGCCTTAAATGTAAATATAAATGTAATGTACTTTTTCTCTTTATTCCATCTCTTCATATTCCACATCCATGGGAACCCAGTGCAGTTTGGTCAGACATTATACTTATATCTAACTTGCCAATTTGGAAAAAGGTCAATTGCTGAGTCCCCCCCCTGCAGTTTGGCATAGGCCGGCGTCCCTCAAATCTGGCCCACGAATCCAAATTCGGTCCTGGTTTTCTTCTCTCTCAGGTAGTTAATTGAACAATTAGCGCAATTGAGTGACTTTGCACCTGACTCCCAGGTAAAGGGAGGGTGGAAAAACAGCAGTGCTCGGCCCACAGGGACTGTGATTTGAGTAACCCTGGTGTAGGCTCACTTCCAACCATCTATTTAATAGCGTTGCTAGAAGGGTATTCACCGCCCTCATCAAAGGAACTCTTCCAGGTTTATTCTTCCAGTGGACTCACTCTCTCCTCTGCAGATACACACTCCTTTATTAATGGCTCTGCGATGCTGCCCATTGTGATTTTGTTCTGGCCCACGAATAGACATTACGAAACATTATCTGCAACAGTTACAGATCTCAGTTGGACAGGAGTCCGACATTGTAGGACTTGTTGCATTCCAGAACCGGTAGTTCTGTTTCCAAGCCTGGCTGAGCATTAGCGGGCCTCACTGCAGAGGGCTGTACACCTGAAGAGCTGGCCCACTACGGGCCCAAAACCGCATTCTGTTAAAACAGACTCCTCCAGTTCTTACACAACTCTTGAGATGGTGTGCAGGTGGCCGGCTCTGAGCGGCGGCAGCAGCAGCACACAGCAGATGCTTCCGATAACTAAAGGCATCCCATAATGAGCAAACGGAAGGCTGCAATGTGTTCGGAGGAAAGGGACACGGGCCAGCTTCACTGAACGTGTTTTCACTGAGGTGTGCGTCATCGTGATGCGCGATTGACGTTTGAAACATGCGCAATATACGTTTTTAATGTGCGAATAAGATTGGACAAAAAAACACAAAACAACAAAACATTAAATCTACACGTAGAGCCATATTTCGTTCAACAATGTTCCTTCCACCAGTTGGACCCAATATGCAGATCCCTTAGTATAGGAGGAATTCATCTTTCACTTTTCTGTCCAAATAAACGTCAGGAGGAATCCAATTTGGAATGTAATATGCTTACACATGCTTAATAAAACATGGCTTAACGTATTGTAAATTGTCAAAGCGCTTTTGATGTTTATCCCGACGTTAAATGCCAGCAAACGTGCTATCAAGGAAGAGAACATGGTTGCCAGATTGAGGACATTTTGTACAAAAGTTACGATGTACACTCTGAACGGACGTGCGCACCTCGGGAAAACACGTCAGAGACTCATGTCAGAGTTCTGAACTACTTTTTATGGATAGTCAGACATGGGGTAATGCTCAGCATGCCCTGCTCTCGCTATAATTTTGCAAGCTCATTAGTGCAGACCATGAACAATGCAACGTGACTCTACTGGTGACTTTTCGCCTGCTTTCCGTCTAATGAGAGAAGCCCTGTCACTGATGCCCACTGTAATGAGTAAAAAAGACGTCATGAAACAAGACGACAATTATAACCTTATTACAGCCTGCCAAATATACATATATACATATACATATATCTATATATATACACAGTATATATCACTGTGAAATTATTTTCAATTTGTGACGTAAAAAACACATTTCTGAAGCCCGCACGTAGAAGTGAGCAAACGTTAGGACATCACGCGCCTGAATATGACCGAATTTCACATCAAAGACCGTTTTGCACGCTCCACTGTATCTTCATGGTGAGATGAGTGGGACCTACATCGAGCCTCCCCCTCCCCATTATGACATATTATTATGTTATTAACATATGGTCAACAGCTTGCTCACAAATGTACACAATGTATCCTCAAAACGATACTGAACAACAGTAATCTGCACATGCGCGGACTCCGTCCTTACGGTATGGAATGAATACAGGCAGTTTCAAACCCTCATCTTCCTGAGAGCGAGGGTTTAGCCGCAGCATCTAATTAAACCTGTTAATCCTCGAGATCAATAAAATTGCCTTGGCTCGTCTGGCGTGATTTTATTAAGAGGCCGAAAGGGCTGCATTAATTCAAATCAAGGGTCTGAAAGACGGCAACCCAGAGACTGGTCTTATCTCTTTGAAGGGGGGTCTTATAAATCCTACGAGGATTGATTTATGTTATCCCCCACATTCGTCATGAAGTGAAAGTTTACAATGCGCTCGTTTTAGTCTGTGAGCGGTTTTTCATGATATAACCTGATGTGGTGTTAAATTCGGCAGCCACCCTGCTCAGACACCTCTCTCTCCCCCCCTTAAACTTCAGTACAGGAGCGTTTTTGATATGATATCACAACGAGACAGGAAAGCGGTGGGTAATCAGCAAAATCTCAGAAAGACGAGAGAGAGAGGAGGAGAGGAGAGAGAGAGAGAGGAGGAGAGGAGAGGAGAGCGCGCGCCTTGGGTTGGATAATGCGACAGACATATGTAATAATAATATAATAATATACGCCATTTAGCAGACGCTTTTATCCAAAGCGACTTACAGTAGTGAATGCATACATTTTCAGTATATGTGGCCCCAGTGGGGATTGAACCCACAACCTAAGCGTTGCCAACGCTGTGCTCTACCTGCTGAGCCACGGAGAACCACAAGAGGAGGGGAGGGGAGGGGAAGGGGGGGGAGATTGCGACATGATGCGGTAGACTCCCAATACAAAATGACGTAATGTTCTGGGAATGTAAAAAAAAAGATCATTTCATTGGGCATTTAATTTCATCAAAGGGTCCATTACCAAGGCGCAGGGCTCGGTGACTCGCGCGACTGGTGGGCCCCCGGCTCCGGTGCTGGGTGACCGAAGGGAACACAGTCCAGACCCCGTAAATGAACGAGACAAAGAACACTTCTCGTCGTCCTGACAGGGTATGAGTGATGCATAAAAATCTGGCAGCAGCGCGCAGATGGCGTCTCGGTCGGTGCCATTGTGACGTGCTTTTGCCGTCTTCGCCGTTCGTGATCAAAGTCGAAATGGAGCTGTTCGCCGCTCCTCTGCAGAGGCCCGAATTCGCCGTGCCTCTATTTGCCCCCCGTAGCACAGCTGCGTGCTGCTGGACCGTATTTCTCGGTAAAAGACTGATTGACTCTAAGTGGAGTGGATCGAGAGAGACTCATCCATCTGCTACAGGAAGTGACAATAAAATCCCATTTCCATTAATGAAAGCAGTCACTCAAAACAACATAAAGAAAGAAACGGCATAAAGGATCAATAGGTATTTCAACAGAAAACAATCAATAGATGTTTAAATATGCATCGTCTTACGGTAATGAGAAAAATCTGTTATAGCCGCGTGCCATAGCCACTCGGTTATCGGCTGCGTGCGAAACAGCTTTCTTTGTGATTCCATTATTAGGAGAACCGTCAGCTTCCATAATAATGGTCATTTAAGCAGTCCCTCTCCCGTGCAGGAGTCGATTGCATTACCCAAGCTCACTGGGCTTTTGAGGGAGCGCAATGCCCCCCAAGTCTGTGCGCTTGCAGCATCTGTAGCGTGTGCTGGCACGCTGGCACCCCTTCCCCCCAAACTAGGTCACCCCCCAGACCCGATGGGGCACTGCCACTGGGGGGGAAATCCCCTTTGCCCGCTGTCTCTCTCTCTCTCTCTCTCTCTTGCCCCATCCAAACTGTTGCTTTAGCACCGCCAATCACAGCCGTGCTCAGCCACTTCATGCTGGGTGACTGGCTGGTGTGGGATCAATGGCGCAAAGTTGCCGTGATGTTGCGCTTTGCGCAGCGCCGACTGTGCCAGTGGGAAGTGTGTACCCGCGTCGCCTTCCTCCCACGCGCTTGCAGATCTGTCGCTGTAGAGATCTGTTCACGGTGCTTGGGGGATCACAGGCTGGCGTAACCAGGACGGGCACCACACCGACGCATTCTGTTCCCCCAACATTTTCATCACGTATTTTTGCACATCAAAGAAAGAGTTTAAAAAATAATAACATTACATTCCAGCAGCGAAACTCAACCACAGCACCCCCCCCCCCCATCCCATGCCCGTGTAGCTGAGCGGCAACTGCACACAACTCCACTGTAGAAAGTGACAGCATCCCCTCAAATCAAGAGAAGGCCTGGGGGGTTCATTTCCCCACGTGGACAGGGTACGTTGGGGTTGTTCGACTCAGATATTGTAGACTCGGATGGTCATTGGTCAGCTGGGCCAGCTGTTGGCGTTCATAAAGGGCTAATTTCAGTGAGCTCTACTATGGACGGTCTCATCGCCCTGTAAAGTGAGAATAAGCATATGATTGGTTCCTTTCAGTGTGTCTTAAGCTCCACAAGCTTAAATTGAGTCTATTGTGTGCTGTACTGTGCGCTTAGTTCCTTGGTTGGACCGGTTACGCACGATCCCCAAATCCTTAAATAAATGTGTCATTTTCAGAGAGGAAAAGACTTCCCTCCAACATTTCTAGGTCACGGCTAGTCTTATCTTAGAAGAGTGAAGTTTCGATTCGGGGTAGAGGATGGGGTGGCGGTGATAAGCTTTTTTTTATGCTTTTTAAATCTCATTTGAATTCATTGTTTGAAAGTACATTGCCCAATTTAGAACGGAGGCAATCCACGTTGGAACATAGCCTGTCTCTCTATCGTGTTGTGATCCCAGGTTTCAAGCCTGCAGCCAGCTATATACTTGTCACACGCAGCGACGAAAGGAAAAAATGCCAGAATCGATCCTTCCTTAGGGCTGGATCACCGACGCGCTTTGGCGTTCCTGTTGTTCATTATTCATTGGCGATCCTGCTTTTTTTTAATGACCGGGCAAGTTATACTGGATCCCTCCTCTGGTCTTGTGACACGCGCTGTAAAAAAAAAAATATACAGGGAAATACAGATCTGTCACCCAGGTGTCAGGGAGGACGACAGGAGATGGCCGCTTTTCAGTCCAATTAGTTTCGTCCGTAGCTGCTGAGCGACACGCCCTCCTCGTCGTTCACTCCGTTCATCAACTCTTCACCACTTAATGGATCCTCTGGGGGGCATCGTTGAACCTTTTTGCGTAAACAAACCAGAGGGCTATACATTCTCACCTACATATACAAGGCACCGTGTCAGACACGAGAATAATGACAAAGCTGGGGGGGTCTTGCTTTTATGCTCGTGCGCCCAAAGCCCCTGTATACGATTGGGACACGAGGCCAATCAGCTGTCGAGAGCCGCGCCGCCTGTAATAATTCACTTTGATCAGGGAGTCTCGCGTCGCATACATTTGATAGCCGTGGAACTGTCACAAGTCCCAGCAGTCAAAATGGTAAAGTATGCCTTGCGGTCTCGAGAGAAACGTCCGCATTTCATTAAGGGCTGAAGCCCACTCGGCAGCTTAAAGCAACAGTTAAGAAATAAAACACATTAAACGCATATTGCCCTGCGGTGAAATGATACAGACAGCAAACACAACTCTGAGGATTCCTAACTGGTTTGACGGCGATTTATAGCGAGGGAAAGGCATGCGAGAGACTGACGATAAGTCTGATATTTTAATCGACGTGGATCCGTGTTTTAAGTACAGGGTTTTGGTCAAACAGTGTCGTTTTTTGTACTAATTTGTACAGAAGAATCATACACATGTTCACATTAAGTGCTGATGCTTGTAGACTACGATATTGTGACACGAGACATTCAATTGGACCATTACAACACAGTTAGTTGCGCGTGGCTGATCAAATTCACCATCACATCAGGGTTCTAATGCAATACCAGCGCAGGCACTTAGAAACCACAGCATCCTAACACGCTTCCAAATGCATTTGCTGAAAATAATCGAAATGGACATTTCGCGAATGAGGAAAAATAAACCTGACACCGGTGGGTATAGGATACACAGCAACATTGCAAAATCTGGGATTAATGCGTGTCACCAAAGCCGTATGCAAGCTTGGTGACCAGTCAAAAGAGCACGCTCGTCTACACCATGTGATTGGAGCGATTGGAAATGTTCGTACTCGCATTAGTCGTGTAAAAAGTGGAACTGCTCCTTACTTGCTCAAAACAATGAAGTCATGAAATTCTTTGTGAGGGAAGAACATTTATCTTCTGCGTGTCTAGAGCTCGAAAGCAAGCGCAAAATCGCTTTTGAGAAGGAGAAAGCGGTACATTTCCAATCCCCAAAGATTCCCCATTATTTAAAATGGTTAGAGATCACAATGTATGATATGTGACTAAATATGTTTGAGGTTCAACACTAATATAAGATGCATTGTATTTTTTGTTGTTGTTGTTTTTGAAAGTGGAATAGCGATGTTGTACCAGGCAACTATTTTAGATAATAGATAGAAGGGACTATTAACCATTAAAATGACATTTTATTTTCATAGAACATGGCTGGGAGCGACTTGATTGGTTTATTCATCTATTACAAGGGAAACTAGGTGAATTATGTAAGCCTAATGTATTCCCCCCCCATTTCATTCTGGGAGATCTGGCCTCAAAACTAAAACACATTTTAACATACCCACAGTAATATTACTGTGGTATGAATACAATTATTTCTATTCCAGGTTGCATAATGCATGCCGTAGTAGCCTATAGGTGCACGAAGAGGTCGTATCTTCGAGACATTATGTAGACGGAGCCAGGCGGTACCAAAGGGGCCAATACATATGTTATCGACACGGAGTTAGCTACTCATATTTCATTGTCACTTACATAATGGATGACAGCACGCGGAGTCTGAAACTGCATATGGCTTCGTTTTTAGAAGCCATATGCAGTCATAAAGAGATTACACGCAGATGCATAAATAGGCTACTCATCTCGTGAAATGAATCCATGCGCTCGTTCGCTCTCCTTTGCCTAACTACATATTCAACAATTTTGGAAAGGACCTGCTTTTTAATAAAAAAATAAAATAAAATAAAATCTTACTCGTTATTCTTCTACTTGAGACTAAACGTTTCAACAATGGGATTATGCACATCCTGTCCTTCGAAGTGAACATTCTCTGGCAGTTAATAATAGCTATAAAATATTTCGAAATATTATAAGCAAACAGATTTCGTGTCCACTTCGTGAATATTTACATTGTTATTACGAAAAAAATGACAAAAGTTTCAAAAGGGTCGCTTGTTATGTCGTCTGAATATATATATATAACGTGACTTAAAAAGTTGTTTAGAGTAGGCTACATATAACTTTCATGATATGCATGTGCCTTAGGCTACTGTAAACATAATGCATTGTATAAACAATCGTGTTGTTAATGGATATTAAAACAATATTTTGCCGTTGTATTGCTCAAAACCTTTCAAGTGTTTACGATACCACACACATTTTTTTATTTCTTTTTCTCTCCATCAAGTGCGATAATGCGAGCCAAGAATAACAAAGGAACCGGATCCGTGGTTCTGAAAACATTTATGTTGAGAGCAATGTGGCTGCGCAGGATCCTTACTGTTTCAATGTGTGAATGTGATCTGCGAATACTGTCCCTTGTTATTAAGTCAACTAATGAAATTATATTCCTCGATTAACGCAATTTCCTTTGATGTCCCGTCTATAAGCAGACGGGCACTCTATTTCAATAACTTTAATTGATAACGTAGAGTCGCAGCCTCGTCTTCCCTCATGCAATTCTGTACAATTGAAGCGCAGTAATAGCTAAATTTAATTATGCCTTTCTATAAATATCAGAGAACATACTTTCAATTTCAGTGATTGTATAAGGGCTTCAACGTCTTCAATGCTTTGTTTGTTTGCTGTACACACCTATGTCTGAAATATTAATGAATACATCTCACTTTGGTGGGTGTATGAGAAATTCGTTGTATATTAATATTCCCCCCCCCCAAAAAAAAACCACATATACACTTCCACTACAATACGTGCATTAATTCCGGAGCAATATTTGAATAAACTCACCATTGAAGTTCCAGGACGAAAGCCAGTCAGCTCCTGTGATGTTATTGCCACTCATATTTCATGGTTTTCCAGTTGCTTAACCAAGCAGAAATCCCTCTTAAAATCTTACCCTAAAAAGTTACCCCCCCACGCGTGTTTAAATGCGCTGTCTTCATTTTGCCCGATCTTTGCCACTGTCTCACTTTCCACCCCATCATTTATTTTCATGTTAGGACGCCCTTCGCCACAATGTCAATGTCTCGTAAAAGATATTGCCGTTCCAAGTTACCGGTCACCGAAACGCCTTGGGCGGAAGTGACAACTTCTTTTTTAGAAGGAGGCACTTTGGACTCCGCCAGATGTGCCCCTCATCTGCAAGCATCTGATTTTTTACAATTCGCAGGCACCGAGGCAGCAGAGTTCAAGTGACGTCATACACATCTAACCAATCATCTTGGCCGCTTCTGTTCCCTCTCCCTCCGAATCTCGAGATTAAACCTGCAGTAAATCGGTGCCATGAATCCGAAAGAATCGAAATACTGTATTGCTGTTCTAGCGGTCTGTCGGATATTCTTGCAACGCGAATGACCATATTACATATTACATTTTCTTAATATGTCGTGATGTCACGAGGTGAAGTTTGTAGCCGAGCAATGGTCAGTCCTCCCCTCCAGCTGCTTGAGATAAGCAGAAGTGTCCGCGGAAGGGAAACGACATGGATCAAAACTATTGTTTCAAGCGCGTGGGTGAAGAACGCTTAGAACACACGTTCACAGTGACACGCTTCGGGTTCCGGGTGCATATGTTTTCACCTCAATTTAGTGATAAACACGCAATATCTGAAAGCATGGTTAACGTTGCATCATTTACACATTATTTAAATGTTAAATCAAAGTTCAGAGTCACGCGAAATCACGGTATGACACGGTGCGTTCGCGAAGTACTTATAAACGTAGAACGATAAAGCAGAACGTGTGTCAGACTTGTTGTTCAGTTAAGCTGACTGTTGACCGTATAAGTGTTGCCGCCAGAAGAAGTACATTTCTCTGGAGCGCGCACTAGGCACAATACTGATTTCAGAACCACCGACTCTGGACAGCTCCCCCAAACAGCCGCTGAGTCTAAGCGAGACGGAGGGGGTTCACCACTGTGAAAAAAAACCCCGCGTGAAACCAACAGTTCAGATCGCATTCGGCAAGATAACCAATATGCTCTTACATCTTAACATTCAACGTTACACGGCAATTAAATGAGTTCGAAAGCCAATCAAAATTAACTTGTTCTATTTCTGTATTTTCTTATCGATAACGAAGAGGCAGTCCATTGTGGTAAAAGCACTTCAAGTATTACTACTCACGTGCACTCAATAATTCACGTGATAAACGATAGGATGACGATAGGATGTAATGCACATCCGTGCAACTAAATACTAGATTAGTGCAGTACGTGTACTGGACTTCCGTACAGGGACGACAAAGGCAGAAACTAGCCCGCACAGATCAGCAAAGTACTTTGCCATGACCGTCGTGTGAAATCAGGCACCTCTTCAACGCTGTCGTTGGTTGACACCTTACGGTCTTATGGACATGCTACCGTTCGTAGTGCATGACAGGGTTGGGAGGCAGGGGATCTCTTATCACGATAAGAAACTGTTATCCCGTCATCAAAGGGCTTGCGAGGATTAAAGCAATGTAGACAAGCACCAGCATGGCTTTGCTAATCCCACCATTTCTCGGTGAGAATCGAATTTTTCCAGCTCAGTACTGAAAGCTTCGTCTCAACGCCACAGACTAATCCATGCCCCCTTTGGAAGTGGCCTACCGGCTGTCTCATAGCAACCAAAAATGTGAAAGCTGACAACCAAAAAAAAAAAAAAAAAAAAAATGGAGCATGAGCAGGAATCATTTTAACAGAGGCGCTGAACAGAAACCAGAACCCTTCAGTGAAAACTCCGGACAACAGAAAGTGGAACAAGATAAATACGCACAGAGATACAATGTCCCCTTGTCCATTTGCGAATGCTTAAGAAGGCTAGCCCGCTTTCCCAATGTTATAGGTATGGTATGCAGCTGCCAACAATGATGTCTATCGCTGTATTACTGCACTGATCTCTTGCGCGAACTATGATTGTTCCCACCATGTATAAATGCACATATTGTAAGTCGCTCTGGATAAAAGCGTCTGCTAAATGCTTAAAATGTAAAATGCCAGCAAATTTGAACATTAACGCATTCAAGCTAATATAGACGACAGATGCCTTTTAAGTAAACACTTTTTTTAAATTTTTTACTCACTCAATTGGAAGAAAATCTATTTGTTTCTAATTTATTTCTGAACCAAATGCAACAAAGTCTGCTTCACAAAATAATTACTGCTTCTTATTTCTCAACATTAACAAATCATCCTCATTAATAAAAATGCTATCAAGTGCTGTATGCACAAATGCACGATGCACAATCGTCATAACATTACATTACAGGCATTTAGCAGACGCTCTTATCCAGAGCGACTTACAGTTGACATTTCTTTACAATCCATTTATACAGCTGGATATTTTACTGAAGCAATTCAGGTTAAGTACCTTGCTCAAGGGTACAACGGCAGTGCCCTACCTGGGGATTGAACCTGCAACCTTAACGTTACAAGCCCAGTTCCCTAACCATTATACCACACTGCCTGCCTAACATACCATTATGCTTACAACACAATTTTTATACCTCGGGGGAAGGATTGATTTAGCCATTTTATTGAGGGGTGGACTGAGAGAGCCAAATTTAGTGAGGAAATTGGGGTAACCATTCTATATTATCGCCACAGGATCGTCAGTGACCCCAGGGGAGTTATGATCCCAACAGCATATTTCACCTAAAAGACACAGCCTCCAAGAGATCAGCATCCCCATCAATGCACTGTGCTCAGTGCCCATACTGGCCCCACAAAAACAGCGTTTCCTTGAAAGGCGCTGGCCCAACTCAGACACAATGATCTATTGAGGTCTTAGACTTGCGGGCTACAAGGTGTCACAAATGCATTTGAACGTTCCTAAGGGGCTTCACATATATATGCCATTTGCCATATATATATGCCATACATATCAGGGCTGTCCACGATTGAAGGCAATGCAAAGTCAGTTAACATTAGATTGTGCATTTGCTTTCTTTTAAAACCCTTTGCATCGCTGTAAGACTTTGTTGCAGACAGACCCCGTTGTCTTATTTGGTGAGGGCTTGATTCCTCTTTGAAGGTAAAATTAAACTCTTCTTGGAGAGAAATGTCAGGGTGTATAATTAAAAATGCATGTTAATTCTCTACAAAGCAAGACATTAAGAAACTTTAGTTTAGAGAATGGGAACAATGTCAGGATGGAGTCAACCATCCAGAAATACTCCGTAAATATGCCAAGATGAATATTTCATATAGCAGACGGTGTACTTCCTGGACAACATACGTAGTTTATTTCAATATTTTGTCCATTTATACACCTCAATAGTTTCTGAAGCAATTCAGGTTAAGCACCTTTCTTAGGCTAAGCACAGTCCTCCAGCCACCACCCAACACTGCATTTAGTGACCACCAACAGCAGTATGAAATACTCCCACTTAACATTCAGTTCAATTGAAGGTTGTCAGAAGCATCTATAGGGCCTTTGAGGAAAAAAATATGTTTTTGTCCAAATCAATAATTTATCATACATTTTTGTTGAATATGTTACCTGGACTGAGGTATACTGCAGAAAAGCACAGGTATTAATTATTTCTTTTTTCCCCCACTACTAATATATACAGTGGAAATATCTATGGTAGAAAGGTGAGGAAGTAATAGCAAGGAAAATAAATTGATGGACAAACTTTCAAGAGCAGGTCAAGGTCAAACCGTTATGGTTGGAGTGCACCTGCCTCACTACTCTAATTTCCCAGGGACTTTGCTGCACAGCTAAAAGCTACCTGACTCTCCTCCGACGACAACGATAATGTACACAAATCAAATTACGAGACCCTTGTCTGTTTGGTTTAGTCACAAGGCTCCATACGGCCTTGTATCGAGCAGACAGAGAGTCACCGATATTGTACCCTCTGACATTTACCGGAAGAGCTTGGGTCGCGTTGCAGATTCATTACCCTGTTGTCAGTAGAATGCATTCATATTTTTCACAGATGGTCATATCAGTTGTGCTTGGATCCAGACATGCACTGTAGAACCTATACGTCGTATCCCATCAGAAGAGAACAAGAACAACCTTCAGTGTTAAATCACCAAGCCAAAAGACCACAGTACAGAGAGCAACATCCCCTTAGCATTTTCAATTCTGCTGTTCTCCCTCTCAACTAGGGGAAACTACAGGTAACTGACAAAATAAAGGAAACACTCGAGTAAATGAAGGGTTCTGGTGGTTCACTTTCCTGGTGATGGTTTATGTCCACTCAACCCCTTAAGAGGGCAAGGTAAATGCCAATAAATACAAAGCGAAGATTACCTTCATCCTATGTTGATGCATTTCGATCCTGATGGGAGTGGTCTGTTCCAGGATGACAATGCCCCCATCCACAGGGCACAAGTGGTCACTGAATGATTCGATGAGCATGAAGACAATTTAAACCGTATGCCATCTCAGTCACCAGATTGAACACTTACGGGAGATTCTGGAGTGGCACCTGAGACGGTGTTTTCCAACACCATGAACAAAACACCAAATGATGTAATTTCTCATGGAAGAACGGTGTTGAATCCCTCCAATAGAGTTCCAGACACTTGTGGAATCAATGCCAAGGTGCATTGAAGCTGTTCTGGTGGCTTGTGGTGGCCCAACGCCACTTTTTGTTGCGGTTTTTGTTATTTTGACCTGTATATCTCTCAAAAAGGGATGTGTGTCTTCTTAATTTCAATTGTTCCTGAGCATGCAAACATAATTCACTTGGATTTGCTTTGCATGTAATCCATGTAAATTGCGGCACAGGGGTACTGTACACATAAATGAATAAATTAAAATGTGCAGAGGGGGGATACAAAATGCTAATCGGGTTGCCAAGGCAAACCTATCTGTTCAATAATGAATGGACAGGAACATTGGTAACACTGTCCGTGTGCTTTTATACCATGCACACAATGTACATTTTTTATCTAATATGACGTTCACATGGCGAATGCTGCCTGCCCCAGTCTCAAAGCAGCCTTAATGGGACGTGGCCTCGCGACACAGCATTTTTCGGCACACTCGCATGCAATATCTGCCAGATACAACAACCCGGCACCAGCTGAACGGTGCATGGCATAAATCCGGCAGACAGTCAAAGCTGCGTTCCTCACACAGAGACACATATCCTCCGAGGAGCTGCCGTCAAACGTTTAAAGCGGCGCTCCGACTGTCACGTCTACATTCAGAGTTCGCGTCAGACTCGAAGACATTTGTTCCTCTTGCGTCTGTTTCCACGAATGTCGGGAGACCGCCGTGTGTACACACCGCGAAGGCTGCAGACCTTTGGCAGGCAGTCGTACGGAATGTCCTGTGGGACAAGGCGGACGTTCAGACCAAGTAGACACTGTGGGTGAGGTGTCAAGACCCGAGACCACCCCAACTTGGAGACGGAAGTACAGGTGACATTTACAAGACTCTCTTGAGCAGCAGGGTTCCTTCCCGAGCCCGTGTCTGCTCCCGACTCGAGTCGAGTAAACAGGAAGCCGCAAATACACAGAGGACTGCGTTGTAAGATCTGGCAATGCACCTACCGCCTGAATGTTCTCTTTTTTTTTGACACAGAACTATAAATGTGTTTTTCGCCCGAGGGACACTTTCCAGATGACTTAACCCCACCCTAGTAATCAGCTCTGTCTTCCACACGAGTGGCCCTTGGGTCACGCCGATAAGGGCTTGTGGCCATCCGGCGTATCACTAATGCTGTTGAATAATTCCGAGAAATACAATACAGCCAGAAGAGGAGGTTCCGGTCTGGAACGTTTAATCATAAATACTTTTTGTTAAGGTTAAAACGATGAACTCTGTGCTGGATAATTTCTGCCTTTGTCATCCCTGGATTTTGGCTCTACCTCAAAATTTTCTTTTGAACCCAAATGGAAAAAAAAGATAATGAATGCTCTCTAGACATGGAATGATCTGCTGCATTGAACAAAATTATCTTCAACAAAGGATGACGGAAAGCAAGATTATCAAATCATCGTAATCTTCGTTTCGACAGACACGAACATGTAGCACCCAGCATAGTGTGCCACAATGCTCACCACACTTCACCTGAGGTGTCACCTCTGGGCATTATTATGGTGTTCCGCATGACCGGTGGGGTCCCTGCTTTCAGATTCAGGACCTGCATTGTTCAGTGGCGGGTCCAGACCACTTTAACAGGGGTGGCCCAAGAGTGGCACAGAACCACACAGGTGGGGATATTCAAAAGGTAATACGTTTGAAATTTGAAAAGATTGACAACCTAATAACCTATCACGAGCCAGATGAAGTAGGGTGGCACCCAGGGTGGCCAACCAAATTGGCCCCTCCCTGGACACGCCCCTGGCGTTGTTCCGTGCTTAGTCTGCGCTTTTAAATTTTTGTTCTGTGATGTTTCGCCAATATTGTACGTATCAAACCACAAGGACATTAAACGGCATAGGTTTCAATTTTGGAACGGGAATTGTATCACAGCTTCAACCGTCTTTAACTGGTGCGGGCAATTCTATAAGGCCTTCTGAGAGAAGCGAAAATGCCAATCTTTCTTCAGGATAGACAGAAACACTGGACTCTCTGGAGTACCAACCCGTAAGGTGGTACAGTACAAACCTAAAAGGGAGCTAGGGGATGTTTCCTTCCTTGGAAGAATTCAAAAGTTGAGAACTAGAAATGCGATCAAGTCTACTCTCGGTAGAACTGAACCGTTTATCGTTGTGCGGTATCGTTTTCTCTATATCGTTGCATCGTCATTATTCCTTAAAGTGTAACTTGCCTCAGAGAAACTGGCACTTGAAGTTGACTTGGAGCCAGGCTTCTTTTGGGAGACGACCGTGAGCACGGAGACGATTGATCTTATCGGCATGCTTCCTGAAGAGAGCGGTGGGGACGCCATTGCAGTCTTTTGTAACTCTCACATCCAGAGTTCCGTCGTCATATTCCTAAGTGAATCTTAGATGTCCTGTAATAGAATTATAAAAAAGAATGAATTCATTCAATTTGGGACAAGAACTTTACCAAACTAAATCACAAATATTTAATCAATACCATATTCTCCATCTCCTGCAACTCAATATGGGCTACGGGTGAAGGTTAGCAGACTCCTCCACGATATAAAAAAAAAAAAGAAGCTCAATATCTACTAAATGCAATTTGGAGAAATTAGGAGTCATATGAGTACACGTGGCCATGCCTTTGATTAGTAAAATAACAATAATATAATTATTGTTAGAAATAAAATCATATTTTTTAAATATCAAATGTATGAGCTGTGAATTATGATGGACAGGTGAAGGGGGGAGTCTACTGTGGTTCCTGTCAAAGAAAAAATGGCCACAATGCTTAGTATCTATTCTGTGGGAAATAACAGTGTATAATGATTATACACTAAAGAAGACAAGTAAATAACTGACCAGGTATAGTTTTAATTATATTTATTTGGTTAATGAAGTCACTGGCATGTTTGAAAAAAGAAGGCAAAGCAAGACAGGCACTAATGGTAAAAAATGGAACTTTATTATACCCAAGGAAACCTGTTGATAAAACACATGATTAATATGAATATTGCAACACTAGTATTAAAAGTGCTGTATCTAAGCAACTACCCCATGTGGTGCTTATTTTGTGCAGTGATGTTTTTGTCTCATTACCAATTATTATTTTTAAGATAGGAACATAGAGTAGATGATAAAAAATTCATTATCTCTTTTGATCTCTAGTTAGAGCAAAAAGAAACGAACTATTTTACGTGATGCAAACATTTTTTAAAGAATAAAAAGTACTGTCATGACAAAAAACTGGGGGCGTCCCCCACTTTGTTTTTACTAAATACAAAAAGCTCACTAATCTTATACACGGTTTCCTTCAGGACGAACAATCTCGCAATGAGAAAACGTTTCTTTGAAGATTGCTTTTGCCATGTAAGAATATGTCTTCACAAGTATATGATTATACCAGGTTTTGAAAATAACTAGTGCTCAGAAAGGTATTCTCTGCTTCTCTTTTCAATAACCAATCCCAGTTATTGGAATAGTGTGCGTCTGGGTAATAAAACACAGTTTAAATGTTCACACAGCCACAATGATTGATTATTCTTAGCCCCAAAGATGGCTGGAAAGTTTAAACTGCCATTTAACACAAACAACCACAAATATCTTTCACCCAATTGATAGAGGCATGTTTTCTTCCTGTCATCGGCTAGCCCATGCTTTAAGGTTTACATCCTGCCTCCAGGCCCCCCAGGCCAAATGTGCCACTCACAGACAGGAACAAACCAGATACCAGAGTTCATTTCTGCACCCTTTTTTATAACGACACCGACAACTAAATGCATACTGCTGAGAAAAGTAAATAGTGCAATCACTTTCATCTCCTCCTGGCTGATGGCTGAAATTACGTGTGATTGGGCTTGTTGGAAACTTGAGAGATCTCCTGAGAGACTCTAATAGTGGTGCTGCTGGGCCCTTTCGGTGAGCGGTCTCGAAGCCCTCGACGTTCATCAGTGGCCGCACTGAATCAGCTCGCGTCGAGGAGGGCCAGGAGGGGAGGGCGAGGCGTCGCCAACGACAACATGGGCGCAGCTGCAACGTGCCTCGGTGCACTCACCGCTTGCTTCGGAGAGGCCGTTTGATTGGTTGAAAAACACATTGGTTGACGGCACGTGGTTCCAATAATTGTGGGGCTCACAAGACCTCGCCTTCCAATCACTTGGTGAAGGTGAAAGGGCTTGACTGGTACTACGATGAGACGCTTCCTGGGAGAGCCGGGTTGCTGTTGTTGGTCAAATTCTAGAACTTTCTTGTCTCGATTTTCCCACCTAATCACCCCCTTAAATCTGACTGGCTAAAAAGTCCCCAGTATTCTCAACTTATCTTATAGTTTCCCCAGGTTGTCACTGTAAATAATCAATTAATTATCTGACTGAACAAAAAAAAAAAAAAAATATATATATAATAAGCATCTGTTGGTAGACATCAGCTGGTCAAATTTTAAATTCTGTCAACCTGTTTCAACCAAACCTGACAAATCTTACCGTCCTCATCCCTGCATCTCTTCCTCTCTCTCCATCTCCACTCTCTTATTCCAGCTGTCCTTCTGTTATTCATCCCGTGCAAGATGCGACCGCACCTGTGCCCATGTCATACTGCTTACTGTAGTACTGTTTGTATCCTTTGCTCCATTGCCAAACTAGCTACTTTCATATCTGCAATATACCTAAAATTGTGTTCTCCTTTCCAGCCTGGGCCCTCTGTTATGCTTATGATCTGCTTTCCAAAAAGCCTATCCAATTTCTGTCTCTTTTTTGTTGTTGCAAACAAATAAAAAGCCTGTCATTTTCCTCCGCCCAATGAATTATCAGACATCAGAGATGATTGCTTGTGTTTCATCAGGCCTTTTCGTAATGAGGAAATTGCTAAATGTGTTTACCTGTATCAATTTCACCCAGTTCATACGCTGCCCGTGTGGCACCACACTACAGCGATACGCGCCGCCTTGCAAAACAGCACCGAAATGGATTTACGTCCAATCGGGAAAGCGCAGAATGATTGAATGTTGCAATCAGGAATTTATACATCAATCTGTTTTACACAGCCTTTTAGTATGCGCCCAGCCCTGTAGCAATTACACCTCATGCAAGCCTGTGCGATTGAACAATACAGAACATTTCATTTGAGTTTGACTGCCTGTAATGCATTTCCCTGGTCTAACTCATTCCGTAGCAGTGGTGGGCCTTTGATAAATTGTTCAAAGGTTGGCAGGAAGGAGTCTCGGATGAAATGCCGTGAGTGCCATGTTTTATTCGTTTGGTGTCTGTTTAACCTGGACTCATCAAAGTGAGATATGCGGTTTGTTTTGGGAGCTGTGCATGGCAGACCCTGATCACACAGACGGCTTGAAGAGAGTTCCCCCCCGCCCCCCCCTGTAATCCCGAAGAAACCTCATTGCACTTAAAACTGCATCAAACAGCAAATTGTGTGTTTCCCATAGTTACTGGAATGAAATGCATCACTTCTTCCAGGAGTAGAACCACATTAGCAAATAGCTGGCTGTAACATCTCATCAGTGGACTGATGAACAAATGTATTTGCCACCAGTTTTTTATGTATGAGTGAAAATGTCAACATATATATAAGAAAGTGCCCAGAATGAATACATTTTTCATATATATATATATATATACAGATACAGATAGCTGCCAAAATAAAGGAAACACCAACAAAAAGTGTCTTAATAGGGCATGAAGCTACCACCAGCCTACCACCAGCTGCACCTTGGCATAGATTCTACATTACATTACAGGCATTTAGCAGACGCTCTTATCCAGAGCTTACCTATCTTACCTATCACATTTATTTTACATACAATCCATTTATACAGCTGGATATTTACTGAAGCAGTCCAGGTTAAGTACCTTGCTCAAGGGTACAACAGCAGTGGCCCACCTGGGATTGAACCTGCAACCTTAGCGTTACAAGCCCAGTTCCTTAACCATTATGCTAACACTGCCGCCTACAAGTGTCTGGAACTCTATCCATAGCTTTCAGTCACGTGGTTTCTTCCCTAGTAACCGCCGACCTGCCGGGCAAAAAGTGTGATAACGTGACGTCATCGCATGTTAAACAATAGGGCAACATGGCGAGTGGACGCAATCCCATCAATTTGCCGGCTGTTTTAAACAGTAAAGTCTATTTTGATCATCTCAGCCAGGAAGAAAAAGGTAGATACATGGACAAACTAAAAATCTTGGGCACTTGTGATCCATATTTAGCACCCGCGGCTGTGTTTGAGCCACTAAATGCAGCTAAGTCCCTCCCTGATCTGGAGTTTGGTGACATCTGGATCTACATTTACATTTACATTTTACATTTTAAGCATTTAGCAGACGCTCTTATCCAGAGCGACTTACAAGATGTGCATTAATACAAGGTAAGAACAATCAAAGTTAGCGTACAAGATCAGTGCAGTAAAACGGCTATCTGGTGGAGAATCCATCACCCTACACCGCTGCCAGGATGAAGGCTTATAAAACTACCGAAAGCTACAAGTATTTCCACTCAGGCTGGGTAAACAATGCTGGTGTGTGGAAAGTGAAGAAATTCTTCATTGTCAAAGCGAAAGTGAGTGACGTTAAATTAGCCTAGCCTATCGGTATGCTAGCTAACGTTACGCTACAGTCAGTGGTAAGGTAGCTACCTCTTGCTAACCGGTAACGTTAGCTGTCAAAGCGAAGGTGCCTTTCGTTATGTTACGTTGTCTAGTCTATCTAACGTTACACAGCTAAATTACTATCTTGTGGTAGATAGCTCTAATTCTGGTAACGTTAGCTAGCTACGTTGATCACAGATATTTACAGCCCGAGCGCTGCTCACTGCTCCCTCAGGGAGAACACTCGTTCGTTTGATGGCATTAATCCACAAATTTATTTTCTTTTTCACTGGGTATCCTATAAAAACACAACCCAGGCTTATCTCCTCGCCGGTTTGCACACCCGATTGCACAGCAACTCTCTGGCATGGTTTTCAATGCTCCTTCACCAGCGTTACAGGTGCTGTGATAACGTGACGGGCAGTGCCTTTTGCCCGGCAGCGCAGCTCGCTCCTGGCCTGTGACGTCACGTGAAAGCTATGGATTGGAGGGATGCAACACCATTCTTCCATGAGCAATTCCATCATTTGGTGTTTTGTACCTTGTTCTCTAAGGGGTTGAGTGGGCCTAAACCAGGGGTGGGCAAGGAGGGCCTTATCCATTTCTGGATTTCATGCCAACTTCCGTTCTTAATTATTTAATTAGCCCAATCATTTACATGATCTGACATTTTAGCTAAGCTTTCTGTTAAGCTCATGACAGCTGAAGACTGTTTCTGTGTCCCTGTATGAAATGTTTACTGTAGAAACAAAAGCCTGCATCCACACCAGCCCTCCAGGACCGGAATTGCCCACCCCTGGCCTAAACCATGCCAGGAAAATGCACTCCACACCAAAACAAAGCAAGCAGAAACCTTCATTTACTCAAGTGTTTCCTTTATTTAGGCAGTTCTCAATATCTCAATATCAATAACAAATATTTAGAATTTTTTTCCTTTCATTTCATATTCTAAAAACATAGGGTGTTTCAAATTGTGTCACAATATTTACAATGGGAGAGAGATTCACACATCCACCACCTCCGGTGGTTTGAAAATCGCTTCACAAACACAGAGCACAAAGGGTTTCATCTGAGCCATTGAACGTTGCTGCTTTGCCTTTAAGAGGTAACAAATAGGGACACTGCACACAGTACAAAGGCTCGAGATCGTAGCCAAGCGATGGCACGAGTGCCACGTTTTTCATGCCCTGCGGCGACGGCGAGGCAAAATCATTCAACCGCAGGGCCCAGAAAGAGTGCCTGCCCACGGCACGATCAGATACAACCTCTGAGAAAGAGCAACAGGCTGGACCTGCGCAGCAGAGACAATAGGAAGCGGTGAGCCGTCGCTAATTGGGTGAGCGGAGGTGTCGTTCGGGGCAATGACCCGCGGAGTGGTTCGGTCGCCCGGCAGCATGCGAGCAGCTCCTCCCACATTCTCCTCTCCTAGCACAGCGACAAAGAAAAATGTGCCTACGCTCACTAGGAAAATAAATCACACAACGAGACTCTTAGATTATCGGAAATAATTACGCCTTATGCCTGCAAAGTATTGTATGGATATCTTTATATGGCATGACTGCAGAAAAAAAAGTTATCATGCCATTTTAATAACCAGCGATGCCCCACAGAAATATATTGTAGATCATGCCGAAATAATACAATTATATATAGGCTATGTAGAATATATATGTATAGAGTCATCGGTTTCCACTATTTAAGAGGCTGAGGGTATGTTTTACACTACAACCTGTACACGTGGGCCTACATTTCAAGGACACCACCTTGGTTGATGCTTGTGGTTCGAGAGTTTGTACCGCATGCGTGGCCACACAAACATACACATCACAGCGTGTAATGCCGACGGATGTTCTTCACTGGCTCGAAAATCACAGCGAAGTAATTACATTTGCGCAACACACATTTCATTTCAGTGTCTTGTGACATCTGCGAGGAATGCAATTACATATCTGGGAGTTCTGGGAAGCAAGAGGCTATCAGTTAAAGGCATATGAGCATTCTCATCTACCAGAAACTCATTAAAAATCGGAATATTGATACCGCACCTGAAAGTAATTCATGGTGCAACGTGATGTTGCTGAGCGAGGCTAGCGCATAGCAGGTGGACAATAGTACGCCACGCAAGATATACGTTTCCGCGTGTATCGTGGGGCTTTTGTCTACAAGGAAAGAAATCCAGAGGAGAAATGATTAGTTACAATGATTATTCTTGTAATGGTTATTATGATAGCGTTTTGTTGATTTGATTTCACTGCGCAACGGCAGGGTCCTCACGGATACAGACAAAGGGCCAGCTTGATACCGTGGTTCTAATAAACAGGCGTGTTCCCATCCCAGAGTTATGCAAGCTGAGTGTGATGCTATTTTTGTGGATAATTTCAAACCCCATCTGGCCTCTTCTTACAATGAGTAAACATTTAAGAAACACTGTTCTGAACACTGTACGGAATATATAATGCGCTGAAGTTTTTTATTTATTTTTAGAAGTAGTACTTGCCATGGATTTTTCTCACGACAAGCAATTTTGGTCTCTGAAAATCAGCTCACTGCATGTTGTATTTTACGCTCCGAAGTCCAAACGGTAGGTGACTGGGGCCAATGGAGCATGAAATAAATAACAAATATTTCATTGCTGCTTTTAATTGAGGTCCAGTAGTAGCCTACATTTACATTTCCAGTTCTTTCGTGAATCGCAGAATTCAGGAGCCCCACAGACTAATCAGTGCAGCAGGCAGCTGAAATTCGAAATAGTAGTGCACGTTTATTTTTTTTACAGATAGAATATTGATCAGGAACATTGTCGTGGGTGGCAACTAGAGGAGAGGATAATCCAGCCATATACAATTTTGAATAATGACATAACATTATTTTAAGCACAATAACGTCTGTAGCAGTAGTAGCCTAATTCACATTATGTGTTACTTCCTCAACATACATCTTCGTGTACATGTCAGCCCCTCTACCACCTGACACAGAGTGAGCAGATTGTGTCCTTTTCAGTCTACGCTAATTAGGAGCGGGAAACGTCTAATATTGGCGGCCACGCGGTGTGCTTCCCCAGCATTTCGCCCGGGGCGAGAGTCAAGCCATTAAGCGACCTTCTTATCCTTTAAGCAATTTTCTTGCATTCCAAGACATGACATTAAAGTCGAACGGTGTGGGCGAAGACTAGCACGAACAACCTAAACGGAGGAAGACGACCTTTTTTAAACTATCTCAAAATGGAGACAAAGAGCGCGATGTGGCTAGATGAGCTAGCGACGCCGGTTCTTCATTTACAATTCATACAAGTTTTTACAGAGGTCCCAAAAAAATGGGGGTGGTGGGGGTGCGTGGGTGGGCTGCGAAGGAAGTGGGCTCGATGTTATCGCCTATAACAGAACGAGGACAGCCAAATAGGACACACAGATCAATCCATGTATGGGTTTCAAAAGGGCCGCCGAAACACGGAAGGAGACAAGAAAGGGTTTAGTACCCTCAGGTGAATAGCCGCGCGTTGTTTATCTTTGAGAGGCAGCCAAGAGCAACAAGGGGTCCAAGCACCGAGGATGTTTTCCCCTGCAAGTGTGAAGCACAATGCTTTCATTCAGCACAAAATAAACACATAACCCGGGGATAGAAGGTGATTTATTCAGCTAAAGCCTTATACTTGGTGCAGTGGGCAAATCAATTCCTTTACTGTGCCAGTGCCAACTGTGGCTGGCAGCCCTGCAGGGCGATGCATAGTTGGCTATGGCATCACCCGTGGACAGAGGGTTCAAACTGTAAAAACATCAAACGGATTTGTTTGCATTGGCCATAATCTATAATCAATGCCTTTATATGAGTTTCATATGTAATACGCTTCACCTTCCTGAATCCTGCAACAAGTATCTATCTAGACTTCACCCATTGTCCAACCTTTATAGGGGTTTTCAAATGCAGTATGAATTGTTTAAAACATAGTGATACAGTGTTAGAATATTAGCAATCGACAAGAGTAAATGTGCTTATTGACAAATCAGCAATTTATTAAAACTTTGCTATTGTATAATTTAACTTAATGTATGTAGAGAAAAAATATGAATTGCTGTATGCAAGTATTCACGAATGACATGTTTATTTGTAGTGTCGTAGTATCTTCTCCTCGCTGATCCTTCACGCTTTCCACCTGAAGGGCTTTGTTGTGGCACTGTCTGGGCTGTCACTCACACGACAGCCAATGGGGAACGGCGCAGATGAAGTCATCACGCGAGAATGTGTCTACGCTGTCAGAGGACCTGACAGGCCCCTGTTCTAAATCAAAGAGCGTTCGCACACGACTTCCACCCTCGTCTCTCTCGGGGAGCGCACCTTTCCCGTTGATTAATAAAATATCAAAGGGCCCAGCCGTCCAATTATCTCCTGTGGGCTTTTCATCCGAGAAGTGGTGGGAGGGAAAAGAGACGGCACAAAGGCAGCAGAGAGCTGGAGTGTCTGATCTCCATACGAGCGGCTTTGTGTTCTGCCATTATGTTCTGACCCCTCCGCGTGTCCGACACCCATATCACCGCAGTACAAAAATAGAGAGACTGTAAAACAAAATGGCGTCAGGATCTTTGCAAAAAGGGGCAAAGCAAGGCTCTCATTATCACTTGCATATCATAGCTATAAATATCCGATACGTAGATGCAGACATACAGTACATGAGGATGTTTCACCTCCTTCCTCTGAGCCCTGAAGCCAAACGCATAAATAAAACACAGGGTAGTGCATTACAGCCACTAGACTGAACACAGACAAGTATGCACACACACACACACATGCACGCACACACACACGCACACACAATCTTAACTGTTGACTTAAGACTAGAGAAGCTGTTTAAATCACGTCCACTTTAATAACCAGGTGGGCGGAATGAAAGGCATCATCTTCGCATTACCAGAGGGATGCACTTTTTACAAAGTCCACCGCTGCACAATTAGGTCAGCGCAGGACAGCTTCATTGAGTCCTGAGAGGGGGGGAAACGCAGAATATTAAATGATGAGCCCAGGAGCGGAGCTGAAACCTGGGGGTGGGGTGAGAAAGATGCTGAAACACGGAAGCTTTATTTTTGAGACATGTTTGTGTGATTGGGCACCAAAGAAAACACCAGCTTTAGGAACGAGTTAACCACGTATCACACTTGTTATACCTGCTTCCCTTCGGAGTTTCCATTAATATGTACCCGTGGTATTAATATGAATATTATTAACGTTTAATTTATACATGTTACAACCATCTTAATTTTCCCTTCTTTATCTTCCTGGTAAGAATTGATGAAACAGAAATGAATACACTCTATTGTTATAGCATGTCTAATACATGAACATAAATCCCCTTTCTATCAACATAATTACATTTTGGAATTCAATGTATTCTTTATCATATCTAATCCTATACACATGAATGTATGCAGTGTAGCAATGAAATAGTATTAGCTTTTACCATATGCCCTTTGGGATTTAAATACTGTCAGTTGATTTTGTACTGCACAGTAGCAACCTAAATCTAAAATGTATATAATTTGCCATTGAATTCATTATACATTTAAAAAAAATACTTACCAGTCCACTGGACTCCACTACCAAGATCTGTTTGTTTTCATCGTTCATCGAAAACTAACACAAAATCTTTGCTCATGTGGTATCTGTTATGCAAGAATGTCATAAAACACTGATACAAAAAATGTCTCTTTGAGAAAGGATGGTATAAAATTGAAATATCTATATTTTGTTTGCACACCATTGCCTTTCATTTCCCCAAAATGCTGTGACCTTATTTTTCATTTAAGTTTTAATACATGGACACTCCTAATACACAATGTTAGTTGTTTTGGTCTTGTAACAATTAATACCGGATATTGACATAATTAATATTGTCCTCTATGTGTTCTCATTGCTACTGTAGGTGCTTTGATCTTGAAAAAGGACACTTCCTTTGCAAAGGTTTTTGCAGCTGTCTGTAATTACGTCAGCAGAGCTTAGTGAAGTAGTTAGAGGTCAAATTGTTCTCCTGAGTAAAACATTTTGTGTTTGTTTTTGATGAATGATGAAAACAAACAGATCTTGCAGAGTCAGACTTTTGTACCCCACTGTATTTATAAGCAGCAGTTAATTTACTAGTATTAGTAAATTAACTATGCGGCAGTGTGGTATAATGATTAGGGAACTGGGCTTGTAACGTTAAGGTTGCAGGTTAAATCCCCAGGTGGGGGTCCTTGAGCAAGGTACTTAACCTGAATTGCTTCAGTTAATATCCAGCTGTATAAATGGATTGTAAAGAAATGTAAACTGTAAGTCGCTCTGGATAAGAGCGTCTGCTAAATGCCTGTAATGCAATGGAATGGAATGTAGTAATGTCACGTTCAGATAATAGTCTGCTTTGTAGATTGGCCCTTTGCTGCAGGTGGTTATGGATCAGGTATCAGGTATGAATCAAGCAGGTATGGATCGCTTTTGTTGATCCTCTCAGACCAGCTCTTTGTGTCACTTGTGATCTTCCGCAAGAGACTCAAAACCCACCTTTTCAAACTCCACTACCACTGTACATCTAGCTAATTGGCATCACCACTGCCTGCTTGCTCAACACTATATACCCCTGCTTACTCCATTTAATTAAAAAATTAAAAAATTGACTAACATTTTCCTTCCCAGTGTTACAGGTATGGTACGCAGCTGCCTGCAATGATGTCTATCGCTGTATTACTGCACTGATCTCTTGCGCGAACTATGATTGTTCCTACCATGTATTAATGCACATCTTGTAAGTCCCTCTGGATAAGAGCGTCTGCTAAATGCTTAAAATGTAATGTGTGTGTGTACTCTCAGTAGCAGGGCTTTAGCATGGGGGCTCCCTTCCCAGAGTTAAACAACCTGGAACGTCCAAGAATGACACTGTAGACACTTCGGAAAACTGCACAAAAGAGCCAAAACCAGCGAGAAGAAAATACAGATCTCTTGAGAGTATTGCTCTTTCTCACCAATAAATAAGAAAAACAAACTGTTCAAATAATGATCCTTTGATACCTTTAATGGTATTATTATCCTTTAATGATCCTAATAATTATGCATCATAATCATAGAGTTATGAAGAACCTGGTAATTAACCAGTTTATGGACTGCATCCTTGTAAAATAAAAACGTTTATATTGGTCATTCGTATGGAGTGAATTAGTAACCTCTATTTGACTGCATCTCTTCATGATGTAGAGTTAACTGACCTGTTCTAAACTAATAATTATTTCATATTGTCAAAAATATAAATGTCAAAATGCCCAAATGACACTGGCTCCATTTGGACATTAAAATGGAAATTAAATTAAACTTCAAATTTTTTGTCTTTTATATTCATCATTTTGTGATTGCATATTTCATATACGTATAGCCATGTTATTCATTTGAAATCTTCATAGATTTAGACACTGCATGTGCTGTTTTTTGTTAAGATAAGTGATACGAAGCGCAAGCGTTGGAAAGATGCATGTTAAAATAAATACATTTGTGTCACTTTGCATCCAACATACTTGTATAATGGCTTCATCACATTTTTGTTTTACTGCTTGTAACCGTTGCAATATTGTAGTGAGCATGCGCGGTGGGGTGCAACAAGACGACGAATGGAGTCAGGCAGCGATTTCAATGTGGCTACATGCTTCGTACACCGCTAGGCCCCATAGCCACTTTATTACAAAAAGGTGACAATATCCGTTCCCCATACACCGCATGACCCCGGATATAGTCTTTAGAACAGGCGCATCCTGAAACAGGACACGCCGGGTGCGCCTTGACAACTAACTAGTACGTCACACAAGAAGTACTCTTCAAACGATGAATGAACACATTAACAGAAAATCACAGGCAACGGCACTAAACAATTAACGAACATTGGTCACGGTGGCGCATACAGTGACCCACCTGGATCGCTACAATATGTTTAAATCTCTATAGAAATATCTATGCAGCAATGTTCAAAATAGTTTTTTGAGGTTCACTGGTTTTTTTAAGCGTGTCCCACGATGTTTAAACGTGTCAAACGCAGAAAGGAGATTTCATTCACAAATAAAGGAATGGGAAACAATGGGAAGTTGACAGAATGTCATGTTTCATTTAACACACTACATTTTGGGGAGGAAGAACTGGAAGAGCCTCAAAGTTGAGAAAGGGGGAGAAAAATAAAATAAAAGAAGTCTGCCACCTTGTCGTTTGCCGATACAACTCCCACAGCCCCCTCGGATGTGCGCTGGGTTTACGGTGAGCTGAATCCAGGGCTCTGACAGGAAGTGTCAAAACTGGAACATGTATAGTGCAGGCACGATTCAGACAGCCCTGGTTATTTCAAGAGAGGTCTCAGCATCGATCGGGATAGATCAAGGGCAGCCCGTTTCTTGAACCAAATTCACAGTCATTGTTGCCTCCCTGCGGTTCTCACAGAACCCTAATATTGTACATGTCCAAGATAGTTATGGCTCTCTATACAAAATAACCCAGAACACAACAGCTCTATAACCTGTGGTTTTCAATAAACTCAAAATTGCCAGTTTGTATAGTACGGTACAAAACCGGTACAGTATAGTGTCATCAGAATGTGGGGGCACATGAAATTCAGTATTGTGGGGACTCAAAGCTGCAGCTCCTGTCTCCCTATGGTCCATCAAACCCTACACATGCACGACCTCTATTCGACCTCTGGCCATCTCACAGTTCCTGCCTGTCAACACAGTGGGAGGCCTCTTCTCCCCGTGTGCTTCAGCGACGGTGAGGAGCTCAACCACAACAATCAGAATCGCTCATGACCTTTTCATTGCCAACTCAAAGCTCACATGTTCAGAAAGCACCTTGGTTCTCCGACACAGGATGCATCATTAGTCTAGGCCTTAGTCATTAGTCTGCCATCGCTGCCCTTCCTGATGCCGTTACGGTACATAGACAAGAACTGAACTCTTGTGTGGCATTGCCCTCATTCCACAATCGCCACTTTCTTGTCACAAGCCTGGCCGATGCATTGGACAACTGAAAAGGTTATAAAAAAAAAAAAAATAAAAATCAATGGCCAAAAATATAACTTATTTATTTTTACCTGCGAGCTAAACACACAAACCCCCTCGGGAAAGTCTAAAGATCTGATGCATCAGATTGCAACTGGCATCAAACTGGTAAGCCTAACAACTTAACACAGGTAACTGCTTTCCAGCCCAACTTCTACATGCCTTGTTACCCACAGAAAAATGCTTCCCCATTTTGTCTGCACACCTGGGAGACATCGCATTCTCATGAAGCTGGCAACAATTTCTTATACATTATATGTACCACAATACATTGTGTTTTATATTGTATAAACAAAGGTTTACACAATTGCTGAATAAAGTTTTATACCAGTAGTTTGGGGCAAAATGTTAAAATGCGCACAGACAACAACATACATGCAAAGTCCATCCCATTCCATCAGTGAAGTGAAGACTACTCCTTCACACCTATGCTAAAGAGCGAAGATCGCTTTTCTAGCTGGATGGTCTGTAAATAACTATGGGAAATGGATTGTTGTGAATTCGAGCTCTTACAATTGCTTACCTTGCCTTAACTTGGCACTTAAACTAGCCAATTAGGAAGGTTTTTATTCAGAATGAAATATATGCTTGTGTGACTGTACATCTCCCAATTTAGTAGCCAATTCAGCCCTCTATTTATTTCGATTCGCCCTCTCACGAGCCCGCCGCCCGCCACCCGTCCTCCAGGTCAAGCTAATATCACAAGGCCGGCAATGATCCGCCTCCTCCGAGATCTAACTTCACCCACCTGCTCTTTAGGAATGCCCTACTGCTCCTCTGAAAGCTCTTGCTGACTACTCCCCCTCCCACCCCCCAGGGCGGACAGCCAAAAGCCGCCCCCAATCGGGGCTCCCGGCCAGAGTTGGACAGACGCAGTCTGGTTTCGAACCACGACTACAGTAGGCAGCTTACACTCCCGGCGGAGTGCGTTAGACCGCTACGCTACCCCCTGCTCGCTGTGTTCCTATACCGTCACATACCCCACTGCTCTTATGAGAAGCTCTTACGTGCCATGTCTAGATGTGCCTTGTAAATGGATACCTGGATCTGGATACCTGCCAAATAAATTAATATGTAGATGCATAAATACGTTTGACCACTGTTCACTGAGTTCAGCGGCAACAGTTCATGTGTTTGATAAGCCCCGACAAGGACAGAGACCTGTGTGGGAAACCACACGATTGCAGATAATTGCAGCGATAAAAAAAAAAAAAAAAGTGTTCACACTCAGTGCGCTATGCAGCAAAAAAAAAAAATAAATAAAAAAGTTGTTGAGCACATTTATTTGAAAAAACAATGCCCTCGTTCGCTGCGTGGGCGGAGTTCGAAAGTGCCTCGTCGAGCAGATGTTGGGCTGCCCGCCATTCTTCCTCTGGCTGGTTACCGAGTGAGCAGCGCGCGATGCGGGAGGTCAGAGCGCTGCAGGGCCAGGGGCCCGAGCAACCTTGTGTTTACGCCTGCCAGGAGAAGGCATCCACCTCCCATCAGATCCCCAAACAAGCCGCCCCCCTACCCCCCCTGCCGGCGCCCGCTCTGCCCACTTCCTGCGCCCACTGCGTGACTCTCACCTGCCCCCGGGACGGGCAGTCACGTGGGGGGTTATTTTCATTTGGTATGCACGGCACGGGGGGGGGAGGGGCACCAGCTCCTGCTAATTGTGCCGTGTGAGCAGAGGATCGTTTTGAGCCGAGCTTAGTCTCTGGAAAGAAAACAGAAGCGAAACAATGTGAAAGGGAACGATAACGCAGCCGCGCGAATGCAGTTTAGACCCCCCAAAAAACTGTTTTCCTTTTGTCTCCGAACGTGTTCAGACTTAATTAAGATGTTCTTTTCGATGGCTGTCTGCACAGTCTAGGAATTGGCGGAACGCTTACCGTTTGAAGTGCTCCTGATCTAAATATCTCCGCCAGGCCTGTTAGAGGTAATTAGGCACAGAATGTGGATTGCGTTGAAAAAAAAATCTGCCCATGGCCCAGCTAATGACAAACAGTGGGAGGTTTGTTCACTTCAGAGGGTTTGATCACAACAAAAGGCCACACGCAGAGGCCTACACGACTGCTGAATGATGTCGCCCTGTTCAGTCTCCTCGACGTTACCTTTTCCCGAAGGAAAGAGCCCACACTGTCCCAGTGATTCCATTAGAGGACACGGCAGGCATTGTCTGTTACCGCGGTGACATCACAGCGTACTTGAACAAAGGCTGACGGACAGCGGGCACATTCATCGTCTTCCCCATAAAAATATACGGTGTCAATCAAATCAAATCAAATGTATTTGTATAGCGCTTTTCACAATAGAATTGTCACAAAACACTTAACAGAGGGGGAACCCAGGCCTAGACCCCCACAAAAGCAAGCCTAAAGGCAACAGTGGTAGGGAGAAACCTTGGAAGGAACCAGACTAAAAAGGGGGGGAGCCCATCCCCAAAAAATCCTTGTTTTGTTATCCAATTCAACACCTTGCCTACCGGGTTTGCTTGATGCAACTGCAACTGCAACTAGTCCAGAACGCTGCTGCTCGCCTGGTGTTCAACCAGCCGAAGTTCACCCACGTCACCCCTCTACTCTCCTCTCTGCACTGGCTCCCCATCGCAGCACGCATCAGATTCAAGTCACTGGTGCTTGCTTTTCAAGCGGCCAGAGGTACTGCTCCCCCATACCTCCAGTCACTCATCACGCCCTACACCCCGTCCAGACCTCTCCGCTCCGCCTCCGCTGGCAGACTGACTGCCCCATCCTCCGGGCGCCTGGCAGCCGCTCCTCGCGGTCTCGCCTCTTCTCTGTCCTGGTCCCTCGTTGGTGGAACGACCTCCCGCAATCGGTCAGGACTGCGGAATCACTTCCACCTTCCGCAAGAGACTCAAAACCCACCTCTTCAGACTCCACTACCCCTGATCTCTGTCCATCTAGCTAAATTGTTTTCACCACTGTCTACTTGTTCAACACTATACTCTTTTAAAAAAAAAAAAAAAAAAAAAAAAAAAAAGTACATTTTGTAAACATTGTAAAATACCTTTTCCTTCCCGGTGTTACAGGTATGGTACGCAGATGCCTGCAATGATGTCTATTGCTGTATTCCTGCACTGATCTCGTGCGCTAACTGTGATTGCTCCTACCATGTATTGATGCACATCTTGTAAGTCGCTCTGGATAAGAGCGTCTGCTAAATGCTTAAAATGTAAAAAAATGTAAAATGTAATGATGCTTAGATTCATCTTTGCGCTAAAAGCAAGAATGTGTTGCTCGGTTTCTGAATAGATGCAAGAAAATGCAGTGTGCTTTTTATTCTGGTAATCGTCGGCAGTCGTCTAGAATCAGTAAATGACAAGGTCAGCCACTTAATTGCAGTAGCTGTTATGCCGCCAACAATGAGGTCTATTCCAGTGGTACTACACTGATCTCTTGCACTAACCATGTACTATAAATGCACTTGTTGCAAGTCGCTCTGCAGAAGAGTGTTGGCTAAATGCCTAAAATGTAAATGTAAAGTGTAAAATGTTGATGAAAAAGTGATGAAAGCATCAATACATACAAGCCATAAAGCCAAGTATGAAAAGGTTTTTTTTCATTTTTTTCACCGATTTTACCGTTTTTCTCCCAATTTGGTAGCCAATTACCTGTGTGCTTAGTTCAATCCCCCTTCCCTTATAGTTGGCAGCCGTAGTCCTGTGACCGGCAGTGACAAGGGCGTAGCGCTGCCTCCTTCGAGACAACACTCGTCGTGCCGTCGACTGTAATTCCGGTACCCCAGAACCACTCCTATGCGCAGCGAACTGCGAAATATCCCCCCTCCCTGGGGCGGACAGCCAATCGCCGCCCCTGGTGGCACTCCCGGCCGGGTCGACTCTGGCGGGACAGGGAATCGAACCCCGGTCTCCGTGGCCAGTGTCGAACGTTGTAACCACTGGACCACGCATGAGAAGGTTTTAGGGTGATTTTGTTTTCCCTTTCAGTATTGGTAGGGGCTTGGGGGAGACTTAAGGTGGCAGCATAGTTGTAGTAGCTACGTGGGCTAGTAGGCACACACGTCTTGCATAATTGATATTCTAGTTTTGCTTTTAATTGTCTCAAATGGTCTGAAGACACTTTCTTCCGGACTCAATCAGCATTCGTCGGAGTCAACTCACAATTAAATGCAAGGGATAATTCTTGTTTTTTATTCACAAGCACGTGTGGCGAGCCAGAACCGATAGGGAGAAGCACGTTGTTTCTATTGAACAAAAAACAAAACACTTGCATTACTTTGTGAGTGGAAGTTAAGCAGAAGTGTTGGTAGCGGCGGTAACAACGTTTTTCTCCATTGCGATACCTCGACTGACCCACGAAACTGTTTCAGGGGATTCAGTTCTCCAAGCTTTGAAGTCCAGCCCGCACTACATCCGTCAGAATTGTTTTTGAGAGGGTTGATGGAGTGCCTCTTTGCCCGTCTCTGCCCCGCAGGTGGCCGACTCATTGTTTCTGGGATGGCATACACACCCTGCCACAGAGCAGCGCAATGAACTTCAGATCGCATGACAAATTACTCCTACTTTTTTCTCTCGCCCACACACGCTTTGGTGTTTTCCCCAGGTGAAAACAACCTGCAGAGATGCTGGGATCCTTCGTTTGCAGCTCCTCGGTAAGCGCTTCTTGTTTAAACAGAGACGTCTCATTAACCGCCAAGTTTCTCCAGGCAGTTGTCGGAGCCGATCAATGGTGGTTTTTTTCCAAACAAAAAAAGAACGTAAATCCCACGCCAAAGTCAATACGCGGCAAATTTCCACCGCGTTTTAGTAAAACAACGGTGGAACGGATCGATGGCCAGGCCGCGCGATTGGGTGTCTGTCACACCACCGGCGAGCGTCATTGCCGGCTACCTGCCATTGTTTGAACTCTCCCCCTCTTGAACTCTGGCATTAAGGCACAGAGTTTATTTTCTTTGCGCTCTTTTCGAATGCCAGAGGACACAGTGATGCGCTTTTGTTCCGTTGAGCCATTCTCAAGATGCTGCGTGCTGCATCCTTCATTTATCCACGAATAGCGACAGAGCCAACGCTTACTTGAAGCTGTAAGCCATTAAGACAGAAGACAATGGTTTAGCACTGTTATTCACAAGAGGGAGAAAACAATTAGATGTCAAAAGCAAAGAGCCCATTCCCCAAGGACAAATGCACTAGCAACAAAGCCTGGAGCAAATCACATACACATTTTATATGTACATAAATAAAATAAACAGGGCACAGATATACTTAATCTGAGAGGTGAAACTTGCCAGCACTATGTCTATAAAAATAGCAAGGCGTTGGAATCGTTTTCCAGTCTGAAATGTTTACACGTTCTTCATATCACATCGACAGAGTCACAGGGCTGTTACCCCGCATGTTAATTCCACTGTTACAAACGTTAATAAAGATAATGCGGCTTGCCCTCTGGGATTTTCCGGCTGTTTATCATGCTACAGTGAAACTGACTGGCTTTATTTGCGATGGGCTCCCACTAATCTAGCCTGAGTCACTCCAGAGTAACAAACGTTGTTGTTGTTGTTGTTAAATAATGCTTGGTGACCTCTTGGGAATACCAATTGGTACAATCAGATCTGAATGCGTTCCTAATACAAAAAGGCCGAACAAGGAAATAAATTCATGCGAGACCGCTTATCCGTGTGCTAGGGTTATCAAAAGGTGACCCACAAAATGCAAGGACTTGTTTCATCGTACAGTTCCAGAGCTACGAGAAGGTGAAGTACACACTGAATATAGTAGCAGGTATTGGAGAGGGGCAGAAATGGGAATTAGAAGAACACAGATACACAATCCACAGTAATAAAAGGAAGAGTGATACAGTATAAACTCAAGATCCAGGCCCATTTCAACCGGGCCTGGGCCTGACCTATGTGCTCTCTCTGAAGAGATTTACTCGCCTCCCTCTTCAGCACAGACGCCATCCAGACCTCCACCTGAGACATAAAAACATTCACTTCACTTTACTTGAAGAGACTCAAGCCTCAACAGAACAAGGGGCACGGTAGAACGTCCAAAGAGGCTGCAGATTTCACATACAGACGACATGGCCCGCGCCTCACGAAACAACATTCCACGGTGCCCATTAAAACTCCACATGGCTAATTTAGAAAGTCACGCTGGAATTCAGTAATGGCCCGGTGTGGCATTATGGGCCTGTTTCTACGCCTCAGACAGTGGTTATGCACGGAGGTGATTTATATTCCAGGCATTGGCCTCGTCCCCCTTTTAAAAGTCCTTGTTCCATGACTATTACCAGCGTGCGCTTCACGGAGCCCGACTCACGAGGCCATTACATTAATAATAGAGCTTACCATTATCATAGGTGCTCGAGAGCAGTGCGCGAGCGGTTCTTTTATGAAGAGAAGACGGCGCGCGCGAGGAATAAAACGTCTCTCTCTCTCTCTCTCGCGGTAGAATATTAATCTGCGGACGACCTGTTAGTTCGTGTCTGTCCGCAGAGTTTACCGGGTATATGTCGCGCTTTTCAGACGAATTTGAAGGACGCAGGCCGTTTGAAGCGGGCACGCGTCCAAGAGCAATGGCCGCCCGATGTGCTGTTTGACATTGCAGCTGGCAGCGCGTTTACAGTTTTTTTCAACTGCTAACATGCTTCGGTCAAAACTGAAGTCACATTGTCAAAACTCTTCACACAGTCAGCGAACCAGAAGTCTATGTGGACCAAACAATTAATCATTTTTCATTGCTTTCACACAAAATGCATTCAATTACCACATTTTCCAAAATCCATGAACTCTTTTCTCATTCATACTCCACCACCCGCAAAACACTATATATTTGCAGCACATTTTTCAAATGCTAACACACTGTTTTCAAAACTGTTAAAAACACATTCAAAACAGAATGATGGCAAATGTTGTGCATTTCTGCAGTAACCATATTGAAATATATAGAAAATCTTAGCAGAATATTTACAATAAAATGAAATAATAATCATTCCAAACACAGCTGATTGCAATTTCAGCTGAAAGCCTCCCAGGTGTCCTGTTTTTAGTCTCGTTACCAAACAGATAAAAGGGAACGGCTTCGGAATGATTTTGTTCGGAAAAATGGATCAAGGAAGACAGGTTGGTGGAGAAAGAAGAGTTGCAGGGAGAGGGAGAGGGAGGGAGAATGCGTGGAGAACAAAGGAGAAGAAGACCAAGAGCGGTGGTCTCTGATGAGATAAGGGCCACAATTATTGACCATGTTGTAAACCATGGTCTCTCTTTGAGAGGCCAGTTTAAGGGTGCAACCAAATCTGCAGCGTTCAACAGTTGCATCAATAGTACGAATTTTCCGGCAAAATGGGTGAGATGTGCATCCTTCAATGATAATTGAACTACATATTACAGTATGTTTACATTTTTACATGTACTGACATTTTGAAATATATTGATTGTTTTGTGTTTTACAGTAGGATCCAAAGGTTACCTCACACAGGAGGGAGAGGCAGAATATTTTCAAATGCGCAAGAAATTGCCATTGTTGATATGGTACGTGCCAACAATGCAATGAAACTGCGGGAAATTCTGGACAGAGTGCTGGCAGACAATATCACTTTTGGGACTGTGAATACAGTCAGCACAACGACAATTGCCAGAGTCCTAGACAAACATCAAATAAGGATGAAGCAATTGTACACTGTACCCTTTGAGAGAAACGGTGAACGTGTGAAAGAACTCCGGTATCAATATGTCCAGGTAAGATGTCTGTTCAATAACCAAACAGGGTACATACACAGCTATGCATAATGTAAAGTACTGTAAAACTGTGGATTTACTGTATTTCAGAGAGTAATGGAGATGGAAGCCAGGCAAACTGCACATACATTCATCTTTGTGGATGAAGCGGGATTCAACCTGGCAAAAAGACGCCGCAGGGGAAGAAATGTGATTGGACAGAGAGCAACCGTGGATGTCCCAGGCCAGAGAGGAGCTAACATCACAATGTGTGCAGCACTGTCCAATGATGGTTTGCTCCTACACAAACCACTTATTGGCCCTTACAATACGCAGAGGCTAATTTCTTTTATGGATGACCTGCATAATCAACTTGTGCCAGCAGAGGAAAGAGGGGCAGGAAACTCCCCTACCTTTGTTGTTGTGGGATAACGTGGCATTCCACCACTCTGCTGCAGTCACAGACTGGTTTGCTGCACATCCCAGGATGTTAGCACTATTCCTGCCTCCATACTCCCCCTTCCTAAATGCTATAGAGGAGTTTTTCTCTTCGTGGAGGTGGAAGGTGTATGACCACCGTCCACATGATCAGATGTCATTACTGGATGCCATGAGTGCGGGGTGTGGAGACATTTCTCCTGAAGACTGCCAGGGTTGGATTCGACATGCCAGAAGATACTTCCCAAGATGCATCGCCAGAGAAGACATAAGATGTGATGTCGATGAGAACTTGTGGCCAAATGCAGCAGAGAGGGAGAACTAGAACCCACAGTACTGTACAGTATGTACAGAGTGATTATACTTTACATGTTGTTGTTTTTTTGTGATTATTACTGTATTGCAGCCCTGGAATTTCAGGAAATAGTTTTTTTTTCAGGAAACGTTTTATTTTCACAAGTAAATTCCTATATGCAAAGATATAGAAAAAATAAAGGATATTGAAGCAAATTGCTGCATTTCTGATTCATTCTTGTTACATATACTTTAGTACAGTCAATAAAGTGAAAAGGTGTTATTCTTATTTTATAATGAAATACTGATTTATTGGAAAAATCATTCAAACTTCAAATATAAAGGTTCATGATTTATGTCATGCTCCCTGTTGTTAGTGTTTTTTAGGTCCGCGTGTTATGAGTGACAATGTATGCTTCCTGAGTGAGAATTGTTGCCAGTGTTCTGGTCAAAGAACTTATTTTGAGACATGTATGAAGTGTTTTGGTGGTTTGAGTGAGTTTTGGAAGTGAGATGAACTGTTTGGCCAAGACAAATGTTGGCAATGCAGACTGTATGAAGAGTTTTGAAAAAGTGTCATCAGTATTGACCGATGCTTGTTAGCAATTGAAAAAAACTGTAATATGTAAACACAGATGGCGGGGTGTGACAGTCCAAAGCAGCTGAGCTGGAATGAGCCGATGTGACATCTTTGCGGCTCTTTCTGCTGTTTGCAATTTCAGTACAAGCGCCAATAATGGTACTCCTGATGAGCTGAACGTTTCAATTCTCATCTCATCTCATCTTCAGCCGCTTATTCCTGGTCAGGGTCGCGGGGGGGCTGGAGCCTATCCCAGCATGCATTGGGGCGAGAGGCAGGAATAAACGCTGGACAGGTCGCCAATCCATTGCAGGGCACATACACCATTCACTCACACACTCATACCTACGGGCAATTTAGACTCTCCAATTAGCCTAACGTGCATGTCTTTGAACTGCGGGAAGAAACCGAAGTACCCGGAGGAAACCCACGCGGACACGGGGAGAACATGCAAACTCCACACAGAAAGGCCCCCGGCCTGGATTCGAACCAGAGACCTTCTTGCTGTGAGGCGACAGTGCTATCCACTGCACCACTGTGCCGCCACGTTTCAATTCGATGGGAAGAAATGCACTTTTTCGGGAACATCTCGGTTGATTTGACAGGTTTGCTACTTTATGCGCTGTAGCTTTACATGCTGTGGGGATGGAAGATCGGATAGACTTACAGACAAAAATAACTAATGTCACAGGTTATATTGCTATAGGACTGGCCTACTCATGTCACGGTCCTTGTGGGCCGTGGGCCGAGCGCTGCTGTTTTTCCACATTCCCTTTACCTGCGAGTCAGATGGGGAGGCCAATCTATTGCACTAATTGTTCAATTAACTACCTGAGAGAATGGAAAACCAGGACCGGATTTTGATTTGTGGACCAGATTTGAGAAACCCTGTTGTATGATCAAATACATTTATCAATCCTGGTCCCTGATGGGGCCCCTGTGTATGCTAGTGTTACAGCCAGTCTCTTAATCAATTAAAGTTGTTGACAACATGTGTTTAAGTTCTTTCTTAATTTTTCCTTAAACTTATCAATGCAATACAGGTTTGGCCATTTGCCATTTGCTTTCTCATTCAATTTTTCCTTTACAACAAATGGTTTACTTTCAGTGGCCAGGTGTCCAGCAATTAGGCCACGCTAATTTCTGCTGTCAGTCATAAGTTAATCAATTAAACCTCTTTCTAAAGGAGTCATTTGCCATACAGCACAGAAAATTGTAATATATGACAAACTTTTATGTTAAAGTGAATGCATGCATTGGAATGAAAGACCCACCCATTTCCCAAATCCAAGCAAAGGGAAGTAAATGTCAACCCCTTTCCATTCCCATGCACCTATAGGTCAGGGGTTCTCAATCCATTCCCACAGGGCACATTGCCCTGCATGTTTTCATTCCAACCACCACTAATCATGCTCAAGTGATCATTAACAGACCAACAATGCAGACGATAGGTTGGGAGCGGAGGTTGGAGTTAAAATGTCCAGGGCAGTGTGCCCTGTAGGAATGGATTGAGAAACACTGGTCTAGGTGATAGCTGTCACAGCACCAAAAACTGAGAAGAAAACCGAAAAACACACGTGTTACCAACAAAGTAAAAATGAATTCAAGGACAGCAGCCGTTGGTTGGGAAAGGTCACTAAATCCCATCCATTTTCTCCGAGTTACGGGTTTCGTCATTGGGAAGATGTTACGTCTCCGTTCCGTCCTGTCCACCTCCCTTGTGTTTCCTGCCAGTTTTTCCCTTGTTCCTGTCTCGGTTTTCCTTTTTCTTGTTTCTCCCTCTTGATTGTTTGTGTTAATTGTTTTATGATTTTCTATTATTCTATTATCTTCCCTCATCACTACTAATCATGCTCACCTGTTACCAATTCCGCACACCAGCCTCCCATCTAGTTCATCAGCCCTGCAGTGTATATCTACCCGGTTTTCTCCTTCACTCTTTGTCAGATCGTTGTTTTCCCTGCCTGGCTCCTTCCCCGTTGGTCTCTCAGTTCCAGCAGTTTTTCGACTTGCCTGTCCTGCCTGTCCTGCCTGTCCTGCCTGTCTTGCCTGTCTGCTTGCTCTCCTGCGTGCCCACGGACCAGCCAGCCCCTGCCCTGCCTCCAAGCCAGCTTCCCTGCCCTGCCTCCAAGCCAGCTTCCTGCCCTGCCTCCAAGCCAGCTTCCCCTGCGTGCTTGCCTGCCAGCCAGATTCCCGGCCTGCCTTCGTCTGCCCTTTCCTTTGTTCCCCTGTGCCAGTCTTCGTATATATATATAATAAATACCCTCACCTATCTCATCCCCTGTGTCAGCGTCCTGCGATTGGGTCCTACCTGCGAATCTACACACAACAGAAGAGACTTAATGAACGCCAAAAACGCCGTTGTTAGTGAGCCTATTATTTCTCAAGTTCGATGCGTATAGTTACAGTAGCCTACGCGCGCAATTTTCTTCGCAGGTTAAAACATGCCCGAGCTGTAATTGCAACCTGTCCTTGGCGGCCGTGAGAGTGTTTTGTGTTTTTTAAATTCTTTTTTGTGTGGTAATTGCAGTGATGATTGGTCCTCGGGAGGAGAAGAGAGTCGCGAATCAATAAGCCAGGACAAATTATTCTAATTTTGTTTGCTGTACCTCGTTAGCTGCCACGCATCTAATTAAAAATAAACTCTCGACCCAGACGTCCTCAGTGCCTGCAGTGAGTCAGTTTGCGTGGTACCCACTCTCTCCCTCTCCCTCCCTCCCTCTCTCTCTCTTTCCCTCTCTCTCTCTCTCTCTCTCGCGCGCACAGCAAAGCTGTGACATCTCTCTCCGCTTTGCGTGTCCGTGAGGAGAAAAGCGGCTCGCACACTGGTGACAACGCTAAGCGGCCGGGGGGAAAAAGTCCCAAAGGGACTAAGATTTTTTTTGCGTGCCGTCTAATCAATGATACCTGCACCACAACGCAGGACGGTCTCTCGGATTTTGTCGTTGGCTTTCCAACGGATCATTTTATTGTCGTTGTCCTCTACCTTATATTACATCTGACGTCACTGTCATACATGGGATGTTTGGGATTCGATTCTATAAACCGTTCACATTAATGAATGCGTTCCACACAAATGGCACGGCTACATCCATAGGCGTAGAAGAAGTAATGATACAAGCATTGCATAATATTATTCTGCATTGTGTATGGAATGAATGGTAACAATAACGGCATTGTGATTTTTCTCTAGAATGGGTCGCTGTTTGGAAGAGGAGATATTGATCGCCAATTATGTGTGCTGTGGACCTATTCCTTTTGATTTAACGATGAAGTAATTTGTTAAAACGCTACAGAAACGGAGATAATGGTTCCAGTACTGAACAAATGTGTCCCGCCCAGTAGCAACCAGGGACCGTTCTGATCTTTTAAGAAACATTGAATTAAAGTTCCCTTCAGTTCCCATAATCCCTCAGTACTGACTAGGCGTGCAACAGAACAAAGCAATCACACATGGAAATGTGTGGCGGAGAAAGCCACGGTAATCGTCAATGAAAAATGAAAGTATCCAGGGGAGTTTCGCTTTCTTAAATGCTTTGAGTCTAAGGCATCATCGGGATTCAAACTAGTTCTTATGTCAGTGTGAAGACGAATGACGGTGACTGAAATGAAAAAAATAATAATTTGGTCTAGTTCGAGGCACACAATCCTGCTTTCAAGACAATACAACACTGGTCTATTTACATTTCGAAATAAGATGCTCCCCTCCAAGGAAAATGCGATAGAAAAGCAATTGCATATTTATAGGCAACGCCTTCTCTCGCATAATAAACTCAACATTTCCCCGTTGCGCTGCCAGTTGTATTTACAATTTACAGCGGAATTCAATTTATTGTTGATTTTTGACGATTGAGCGAGTGTGTGCAGGTGCATGTCTCCCGTCATGCTGTCTGCATCGGCTGCTGCATCGAAATTGAAGTGAAACATCAGCACAACGGCGGAGACTTCTACAGAGACAGGTTCAAGGAGGAAATGTTTCATGCGTCTGACAAATGTGCCTTCTTGTGGCAGTCTCTCTTCCTTATGCCACAAACAAGGACACGCCTTGGTAAACTGAGGCTCGTATCTCATCCTAGAAGACTCAATTGCCTGTTGAATAAAAGCAAGCCCATAATCTCTAGAGCAGGTGTAATTGTGCAGTCCAGCTTTCTTTTGTTAACCAGACATATTACCCCAGTTAGCATCAGGCGAAACGGTGTGATTGTTCCAGTTTAACTTTTCCCTGTTACCTCTGTGGTGGTGGGGCTGCTGGGTGACCAATACTATTGAGGCAACGCTTCAGTGTGTGAACGCACCCCACGGTTTGGTATCAAACACAGACCATGCCAGTGCTGGCAGTGGCCAACAGCCCTGCATTGTGGCACAAAAACAGGCTGTATCATTGACCAGGGAGGGTGGGCTGGAGTCAGCAGGTTTGTTTGCGTCTCATCGCGCTCGTCTTGTGGACGCTCGGCGGAGGAGGTTGCAACAATGAGAATGGCATAAAACTACAACTGGACGTGGTTGGCGACATTCAACGAGGCAAAAGTACTACGCTCTAACCTACATTTGAATATATTTGTGTTTGTGCCCGATGTTCTGAGACCAGAGGATGAAAAATAACACTGAAGCCTTGGCATCAGCGATGATCATTTCTCCATAGTTGACATCTGCTCTGATGGGGGGATGGGGGTGATTCTGTGGTTGCCATGAGATCTACAGGGGGAAAAATCTTATTCGGATATTCCCCCGTTTGTAGCCATTCGCTCCTTCTGAGGGCCCTTCTGATAAAAGGGGAACAAAAGCCTCATCTGAACAAGACATTTTACTTTTTTGTTTTTGTTTCTGATTTTATCCCATTTTCTCCCAATTTGGTAGCCAATTAGAATTTTTAGGGTGAACCTGTGAGAGAGGAGACGCCTCTTACTCACCGTAACCCGGTAAGAGGGTTCCTCCCCTACCTGAACAAGACATTACATTTTGGACATTTTTTAATTTTAAGCATTTAGCAGACGCTCTTATCCATTTTACATTTTTACATTTTAAGCATTTAGCAGAGCGACTTACAAGATGTGCATTAATACATGGTAGGAACAATCATAGTTATAAATGTATATGATGGATTATTAGGAAACCCATTCATTTACCTATTCATTCAAGCAAAAACATGTTTAGAGAATTAGAATTAGAATGCAATTCTAGCAATTTAGTAATGCCTGACCTCTCAGACCTCTGCCTTGATGAATTTGAATTTGACCTACATTTTACATTACATTTAAGACTCAGGACAGGGACGCCAGATCCAGCAGTCCTTGGGGTAAACTGGCAGACGGTAATTTACTCCAGCGGACGTGCAGTTCTACCTGCGCTCCCTCCGTTCACACTGTGTGATTTTATATGTCTATAAACCACGGCATGAGTCAATGTCTGAACACAATAAATGCAAAAACCTTCACAAAGGTAACGGTGTAGAGCAGGGGTGGGCAAGGAGGGCCGTATCCATTTCTGGATTCGAGGCCAACTTCTGCTCTGAATGATTTAATTAGCCCAATCGTTTACGTGATCTGACATTTTAGCTAAGTTTCTTGATAAGCCCATGAACGACAGCTGTTCTTGTGTTCCCATATTGCTGTGGTCAAACCTACAAGTGAACCAGCATTGGCGTGTCCGACTAATTAGCAGAGCCACAGGGGTCATTTTAATTTAGGTAGAAACAAAAACCTGCATACACACCGGCCCTCCAGGACCAGAATTGCCCACCCCAGGTGTAGAGTCCCTGTAGTGTGTTTGAGACAATGCTGTCCTGGCCAGCACCCTTCCCTGCCTGCGGACTCAATGGCCACTGCAGACAGAATACCAGCAGCTTTGCTTCCTATTCCATTCCACGTGAAGAGGTCCACAGCATGCACAATCCAAGCCTCGGGTAATCCTGAGATACCCTCACTGCCGTGTGAATTGAATCGGAAAGATTGCGGTGACGGCTGCAAACGCCCGCCCACTCTATAATGAACAGGCGTTCGGTCGGCGTCCGCTTCGGTAGCGTTTTGGCTCCTCCTTCTTGGGGGGTGTCTCCTTCGTAGTCGGTCTCTCTTAAAGTGTTTTTTTCCTTCTTTTATGCTTCGGGCTACTGTGCTTTTGGGTGCACGTGCACTCATTTTAATTGCATGCTAGAAATAATTTACTACGACAGACGGAAGGGTCAGTCACAACACATCAGGGCCAAATGCCATGCCATTGCCTCACGCACACTTAAAGGTTGAAACCATGCATGCCCTTTTGTATTTAGCAAAAGTTCCTTTACACATATTACATTTCTGTTTATCTACTGTGATGCTGGGAGGGGTGGAGGGAGGAGGGCTGCGCCTCCCCTTTGGCTGCTGTCAGGCGTTCCTGTTTCCCTCCCACAGCCTGGAGAGTACTGCAGGACCTTGGGCAGCACCAGCCTTGCATACATGCACGCTCACCTGAGGCTGATCAGCAATCAACGCTGGGTGGGTGTGACCCATTACCGTTGTTAGGCCTGTATAAAAGCACAGCCTGCCATGCCTGAAGGAAGACTGTTTGAACTGGTGCTGGCTTTTCTTTGTTCACCCTCTATAATATAGCTTTTTGGTTTTAACTTTATATTCATGTTTTGTATTATTCGATTTTTGGTCATAATAAATGACATTAAATCGGCCACCGGCCCACTGCTTTTGGGTTCGTTTTTCACCCACTCACCACCTTGCAGGGTAGCCACCCCTGCCACCCTCATCTACTTTATAATATAACAAGGCAAAAGCTATTAACTCAATTTCGGAAACACAATACCATTGACACTGGACACTGGAATCCCCTTTTTTTTTTTTTTTCCCCCTGAACGCAGGACCCAAAAATACACTGGGATATGTACGAGAAAATCCAGGTTTTTCCAAACGGGAGATACTGTAGGCCTCTGTGACAGAGGGATACTGTAGATGGCATTATTACGAGCGCAGCCCGTGGACAGATGCCCTGGTATTTCTGGCCCGCTGCTTTAAGGAAGCTTTGATTCTCCCGTTTTCACTCCGGCTTGACAGTGCGTGCAGGTTCCACTTGATCAGGGCCAAGACCACAGTCCCACTAATGAGTTACCCTGCCAAGATCCGGAATCTTCTTTGCTTCTGTGTACACAAGCTAGCCATCCTTTATTTAGCCGCTGAAAAATGAGCGTCGACCCTCCAATTACCGACAGTGAAAGTGGGTCAGACCAGCGAGACAGACGGGAGCTTTAACAGCCGCACGGAGACAAGATGAAACTACACCTCCATGGTCGCCCCTTACCATTCAGTCGGCCCTCCCTGCCAAGAATATACTTCCAATTATGGTCGAACGGGCCTTCTGGGTTGCCTGTACGAGGTCCCGGTTTGATGTGACATTTCCCATCCTTTTGAGAACTGTCGGGGGGGTCACCTTTGACGGGAAAGTGGCACGCAATGACATTTCCACTGCCCTTTCCTCACAAGACAGCTGACCGTCCTTTTCGATCGCAGTACAAACACATTCTCTGAAAGGCGTAGGCTACAGCGCGGCCCTCTGATGCCGTCGAAACGCTCACCTGAGGCTGCTCTCTGAAGTTATTAACTGTTCATCATTATAGCGCATATTCATTTGAGGCAGGAAATTAATTCTGTGTGTCTGGGATTAAAAAGTCAGTAAGCGTTTGAAAACAAGGCTCAAGGCAAAGTTCTGCATTGGGTGGAAAAAACCACATCATCGCTATAGCCTTAGCCAGGCAAGTTTATCCTTGGTATATTCAACCGCTCTCCCCAGCCTTTGTTTTCTTATAGAACAATGTGTCTTTTTAAGGGACGTTCAAATTCTCACACTTGGGGCCCGTCGCCAGGCTATTGCGTTTTTCAAAGCGCTTTAAATCTTCACTACTTCCAGAACCAAGGACAACCATGACAGCGGCAGAATTAAAACAATTTGGTACATTGATAGGCTGCCATTAAGGCTTCAGTCCTGCATACATTTCTTTTTTTATTGGATAAGAGTTTGCCTCTTTAATTTCCCCTTTGCTATCAGTGATCAACGAGCAAGGAAGAGCATTCTTAAATAGAGGTTAATGGACCCAAATATTATCCCGTCCCAAAGGTTTTATAAACCATGGCCAGTTGCTACCCAGCTGTGCCCAATCAGTGTTTATGCGCTAGCTATATATTAACTATTTTCACTGGTGTCATAGACATCAGAAGCATTTCTTAAACATCATTTAACGAATAATTATATATGTTATGCCTCGTGATGTGCCCCAAAGATCATTACAAAATGCTTAAACTAAGTGAGTTGTATATATTCAGACAAGCAGAGGGTTGCTGGTTCGAATCCCAGGAAGGCCCAACGAAAAAACAATGAACTGGAAACTGGAGGGATGCTTGTTCCCTTCCTGGGGCACTGCCAAAGTGCCCTTGAGCAAGGCACTGAACCCCTAACTGCTCGCTCCAGGGGCGCCGTACTATGGCTGACCCTGCGCTCAGACCTCTCTTAAGATCTTAAGAGAGGTATGCGCAAAGACACATTCCAATTACCTTGTGTGTCACTTGTGTAACATGGCAATAAAGAATATTCTATTCTGTTCTAGATACAATTAGTACCAAAGATTATCAGTCTTTTGTCCCATTGTTAAGGAGTGATGCTCTTTCTTCTTTAAAAACTGGTTGTCAAACATTCCCCCACAGGTTGGTAGAATGACAACTAAGTGGGGACTGACATTATCCAATATTTAGGGGGGCAAACCTAGGGCACACCAGCTTAGCAATGCCATTTGTCTTTTCTACCCACGTGTATTTTTAAATGGGAGAACATTGTTTTCCGGATGAATCTATAAGGCCTAATGGGAGGGAAATGATTTGGCTTGCTATCTAATGTTCTGGTCCAGTAGGAAGCAGCGACTGTGCTATATAAGAGGCGCGGTGAAACGTAAGGCTTAATATATAAAAGATGAGCCACAGCACTGACCTCCACCAATGGCGTTCACACCATTTTGCACACAACTTCTGCTGTGTAGGCAAAAAGGGGGTCGTTGCTATTGCAACTTATACGAGAACGATTACAATGGACTCATTGTGATTTTTGTTAGTTGGGGTACATGATGCCCCAGAACATCGTATACAGTACAAAGTTTTGCCATGGCTGTCCTGCACAAAGTCACCAGGATGCTGCGCAGATGTTACCTTTCATAAGTGAAGACCCCATCGGGCAAATGCATTGAATGCTTGTTACTTGTTACTGTGAGGGCTTGTAGGGGTGAGGCCCAAGTGCCACCAATGGGGAATAAGGATCAGGATAACTCCTGATCAATCAGGATATCACTAAAACACAATAGGGAGCAAGGGGCGTTAACCCGCGAGAATCGCTACAGAAAATAAATACAACAAAACTCCCAGCGTATGAGGAAATAACTAATAGCGAATAGACGCGGTCCGCGAACGGTACCGAACGATAGTAAAACAAAACAGAAAATCTAGCGTGTAGCCCAACACCACACGACTCAGTAACTAGGACGACTCCAAGGAACCGGACAGCTTACCGAAATAAGTGTAGAGCTGCCGGCAAAATAAAAGGACCGCTACGGGGAACAGAGACTGATAGTCTACCTCCTAAAAAGATGATCTCGGAGTGCTACGTGTTTAGCTCCCATAACCGATCACATCAAACAGGAGGAGAAAACCAGCCAACGACCCACGCAGAGGAAAAAGAAAGCAAATAATTTGAGTCGTAACACAAACAAAAAAACAAAGCTGGAATAGAACCCAGACGCCTAAGACGCAGTTTAGGAAAAAGAACAGCGAAAATAAGTGCCCTGGGTCTGCCAGTAAGTAACCCCGAACACAGACCAAACAAAATAAGAAAAGCTAGACTTCCGTAGAAGTGGCGAGAACGCTAAAGTGAAATACATTTCTAAATACTTTCTTTTTAGGACTGACACCGTACCGGCTTCAACGCCAAATGAATAGACACTGAAGCACGGAGTAGTGAAAGCAGCGAACTGAAGTAGGCAGTGAACACCTGAAAACAATCCGCTGATTAGGTATGGAGATGAGCAGGCACGTACTCACGAGGATGGTAAAGGAGTACGCCCACACAGGACTGAACAGGCACTCAAACCATGACAGTTACGTCATCTGGGGACAGTGCACAGTCAATTCCCGAGGGTTGTTAAGACAACGAAGGAAGAAGTGACAGTTCAATATGTCACCTCGGACAAATCAAATCCATTCCGTTTGAAAAAGAATACAAACAATACATTTCTTGCTGGACTGGTGTGGTCAGTGGTGATGAAGAAGACGGGTGAAGGGCAATGGGTAGAGGGTGACTCATGGGTGACACTGATTGGAAGACTGAGGTCATGTAGACACAGAAACCATGACATATTGGGCAGATAACCTGGCAGACAAGGCAGCTGTGAAAACAGCTAATTTCACCTATCACTGTTATCTGTCGGCAAAACTTTGATTCCGCATACTTTCACTATGATATTACTAAACTAGCAACATATTTTAAACAGCACTTGTAATATGTGTACAGCAGAACTCCACATATTATAGGGAAACCCAGGCTTCAACGTTAAACACAATTTTTAGGGGTAGGCCTACCTTAGGGGTATGTGAATAAATCATCTGGTCTCTTTTTCAAACTTTGAAAAATTAAAATCCTGTTCATAATAGCAAAACTATTTAAAATCTATTCTGTTTTGTTTGGAGATATACTTTTAAAGGGTGTTGCGAAAAAGGTTTATAAATAGCTAGCTAATGATATTATGTTTATATTAGCACCATAAAAATACCTTGAACCCTCATCAACCCTCTGACCAGCCCAGTGGTGAACACGTTTTCTGGAATGAACCCAAAAACAGCACCACACCAATTAGCAGAGCAGTGTGTGAATAAAACTTGTCAGAATGTAGCTCTAGAGATGGCCTTATTTAAATTTCCCATCTTTTTAAATACACACAATACCATCACTTACTTTCACTTCAAAATGTTTTTTTTGCCTTCTTTTTTTTTGGGGGGGTCGTATCGAGGACTGAGCCCAACCTCTTTTCCGAATAAAATCGGGGAACATTGAAGTAGCTACAGTGCTTCGTGGGACACAATTAGCAGATGCGATAGTTCGCAATTAATCATCTCCTCGGCAAGGGAACGGATTGATCCTGTGCGGCTGAACGCTTGGGCCCACAGTCCTCCCCACGCCAGCTGGAAGATGGCACGAGGCTGTCCTAATGCTCCTTCATGGGTCACTTACCAAAATAAATTATTCTGGGCTTTTGTTCACGGGTCGCCAATTCATTGATTCTTTATTTCCATCTCCACCTCGCGATTTAGAATGCTAACACAAATGCGAATACAGTCTCACTTTTTAAAAATTGTTATTACTGCTCCTCATTTGGCGGGGTTTACACGCTGATAACGTCGCAATACACTGAACGGCTGAATTGTGGTATGAATGGATTACTCGAGTCGCACACTGGTTCTCTCCCCCTTCGCGTTGCTGGAGTTACAGGTGCGGTCCTCGCCGACTCCTCCGGTACGAGCAATGGAATGCAAATGGAACAGAATAGAATAGAAGAACATAACTTTATTTGTCACATGCGCAGGAAACAGTAACACAGCCCCGTGAAACTGAGTTGTATACTCCTCTGATGTTAGTGTAAACATGGTCCCAGTGTGTTATTTTCCGTAGTAGGGCAGTGAGCATGTTAATACTGCTTAACATGTTGGTATTGCTTAGGGAGGACAGATATGACGTTGGCTTTGGTTTAAGTCGCCAGCTACTCTAAAAAACATCTTCGGGGTAGTCTTGTGCTTGCTGATGACGTCATAACGATGACGTGACTGTTGGCGTTATCATAGACAGTATGACAACTTTCAACGACTTTGTTCTTGTCTTTCGGCAGCCACTTATGAAAATAACACATAATGTGCATATTATCGCAGATTTAAGACTGCTGCAGGGAAGTATAATTGTAATCACCATTTGTAAAGTATCCAATGAAACTGAACTCACTTTAGAGCTCATTTTGTTCTCACTTTTTAACTCATTTCCGACAATGCACTGATAAAACATCAAGTTGATCTTTTATAGCGCGCGCTACAGAGAGTGCCAGTTGCCATAAACCACCACAGTGAACAAAGCAGTAGCAGTTTCCATATATATATAAAAAAGTTTTTACGACAATTGCTGACCATAATGTTAGAGCCTATTGTTAAGCTGAAGGTTAATAGATATATACATTGTGTCCCGTTCCTGCTGAAGTGGCTTAGTGTGCAGATAAATCAGGGTTAGTAGAAGTCCCCTATGAACAGTCCAGCTAATTCATTACTTGCTTTTCATAAGAATTTGCTTGTGATATATTTATGCCATGAGGCCGACAAGAAGGGAAAAAGCATATCTGAGACGGTACAACACTGGCCATTTAAAAGACCGTGCCATACATTACAGCTATGGCCTCCCTTTGTGGTGAAGTACATTTAGTTGAACATTGTTGTCAGCTTATGGTTAATATTCATGCAACAATTTTTGGCGAGAGAACAAAACAACAATAAACTCACAACATTAATATTAATATTCAAAATGGGAACGACGTGCCAGTTACTGTCAAATGATACTGTAAAGATAATTAATGGGGTGTATTTTGTGCTTAATGCAACACCATATGGATCAGCAAAACAGGCCCCTTTTTTAATAAGAGGTAGGAACATATTCCATTAGTGCTTATTGTTGCAGGGGTGACAAGTTTTAGAGGAACACAGAAAGGTTTGGAAAATGACTTTGGGAATTATTATTTTTTTTATTAGGGGAGAACGCAAGGGAAGTTGATGAAGGTGGGTGTGTGTGTGTGGGGGGGTGGGGTAATAGGGAGTTATGTCACTCAATTGTTTTTGAAATTTCACAGTGGTCATGATTTTCTATGCCATTACCCTGGGGGATTGGGTGGGTTCAGGGTTGTCCTCCTAATTCAGTTCCTCCTAACAAGTGACAGAATGCTTCAGCAGCTTCTCTTGTGAATCGACCAGGCTTCTCAAAATCCACAGGCTTGTCAAGTGGGCCTTCCTTTCTAACTCACCAAACGAACAAAGGCTACTGCACTTTCGGGTGAAAGGTGCAACCAAAAGACCAGAGTGGGACGTGAGCCAGAGGGGAGGACACAAAAGGTGTTGACAATGCTTACAGAACACCAGCCAAGAAGGCAAGGTCTCCCTGAGACATGGGTCTGAAGACCCGGCACAAACTCAGAAATGTTAAAAAATTCAACAAAAGTGGAGAAAAAAAAAAGAATTTCTCGATGTGCCGCAATTTTATTACCCCAGAGGACTTTTGGAAAACCAGGTTCAGAGGACGATCAACAAGGTATACAGTATACTGTACGTGTGCCGAAGGTCTAGGAGACCGGGAACGGTCATATTAACAGTCTGGCACACAGAACCTCTCCCCCACACCCTGACCCACTGCTCCCCTCTCTCTGTCCGGTGGGAGAGGCAGCCTAGACTGCACGTCTCCTTAATTAAGGTCGTTTCAGCGTCGAGGGGTGATCTTGTTAAGGGGAGTTCCGGGCCCTGTGTACGCTTGGGCAGAGTGGGAAATTAAATCTGATCAGAGCCGTTGTGCGCAATGCATCTTCCACGACGCGACACAGACCGCAAAATAGAGGGGAATTCTCCCCCACCACCCACCCCCATTTCTAGAGCAGAGATGAACGGTTCCGCTCCCAGGGGGTCAGGAGGCCTGTACGATTTGCCTTATCTGCCATCGTAACTGACTTACACCTGATACAGTGCAGTGGGTCAGGTGACTTCCTATCCAGAAGATGAGTTCACTTAAGACAATTTCAGGATGAGCCAAAGGGAATCGGGCAGCAGCCTCTGTGGCCCCGCGGGGCTGGAGTCCATCTCTGATCCGCAGGCACGCAGCTTGGGGCCTGGCTACTGTCAAAGCCTCAATTAAACATGCATCACAAATGAGCGTAACTCAGCACCGATAACTAAAATGTGCGCTGAAGGTTTTTGATGTGCTGAAAACGCTGCAGCACACAGTAGCACAAGATGACTTAATGTACGTGCAACATCAAGACTTGTTTATTAAGATTATTAATCTTATTCCACACAAATAGAGGAGTAGTCCACAGGGCACAGGGGAATTTTGTAAAGTAATTTGGCCATGCCTGGATTCATTCATATTTATATCTGAATTTTTAAAGAACTGATAAAAAAATAGACAAAATAAATGTTAACAAAGTTGTTGTTTTTTCACGTGCCATTAGTGAATTGAATATATGCCATTTAGCAGACGCTTTTATCCAAAGGGACTTACAGTAGTGAATGCACATTTTTCAGTATATGTGGCCCCAATGGGAATGGGAACCCACAACTTAAGCGTTGTCAGCGCCATGCTCTACCTACTGAGCAACACAGAACCACAATTTTGGCTGTTACCAATGTTTAAATTTACTGTATGTACTTACATTTACTTACATTTCAATTTATGGAAAACTATTGATTGACTGCAGGGATTGTGCTCAAAATGAAGTTAACAAATGATTGGATCATCCCAGTGGGATCCACAGTTTCAGGTCAGTGTGGAGTCAGATTATTAGTGAGCTTTCAGTCACAGGCCACTCGCGCACCTGGTGCCTGGGTTAGCTTTGGGCATGAAGCCCCCATCAGATTGGTGTGCTCATTTACATTTTACATTGACATTTTAGGCATTTAGCAGACGCTCTTATCCAGAGCGACTTACACAGGTTACATTTCTTTACATACAATCCATTTATACAGCTGGATATTTTACTGAAGCAATTCAGGTTAAGTTACATTTTACATTGACATTTTAAGAATTTAGCAGACGCTCTTATCCAGAGTGACTTACAAGATGTGCATTAATACATGGTAGGAACAATCATAGTTAGCGCACAAGATCAGTGCAGGAATACAGCAATAGACATCATTGCAGCCATCTTGAGCAAGTTCCTGGCTCAAGGGTACAACAGCAGTGCCCCCACCTGGGAATTGAACCTGCAACCTGCAAGCTCCCCAAACATTACGCTACACTGCCAGCCCAAATCAATAATCTACAAACAAATAGTTATCTCCAGCAATAATGTGTGTTTTAGTAGGCTCTGACTCTGAGTGCAGCTCAAAAGAGAAATAGAATAAGCAGGGTTGTGCTGTGATCCTTAGTGGAAATGTGATGTCAGTAAATTCAATACTATTCATTTTATTATTATTATTATAAATAAAACATATTCAATCAGCCAAATATATAGGATGCTGAATTAGCGTTTTTTTCTTTTTTACATTTTTCATCACATTAGCAGTTACCATGTTTGCTTTCTTAACAGCAGCAAGTGAGATAAAACAACCCCTTTCCTTGTCTTGGGAGATGTGCTCCTTTTCGATGTTAAAAAAACCAAACTCCTCAGGATGTTTTCTGAGCTGTTAACACTGCTGTGAAAATACAGCCCGTTTACTGCAAAGGGGCATGAAAATAATCATTTTAATGTTCCACAACAACTGACGTTCACGGCAATTAACGTGTTTGCGTGGGCTCTGAAGCTTAAAGGCAAACCAGACTCCGATTTTCCAACTAACTGCTGTTGCTCAGGTGTTCGCCTGAGAAATTCTAAACCAATTTTTAAAAAAGCATTTAATGGAGGACCTCTTTAAGCATTCTTCTGGCGAGTTCAGCCTCTGTAGGCTAATTGCACTCTCCTAAAAAAAGATCCTCGGCAAGGTTCTAATGTCTATCGACTCCTTTGTGCATCGCTGGGATTAAATAGGAGGTGATACTCCTCGTTACATCTTTGCTAATGGGTACATTTCCCATAGCGTCCGAGGAGGGGCATGAAGCGCTGTCATAAAAGCCGGTGGTGCGTGTTCTGAAATGCCGATGGAAGCGGAGCGATGGATTACGCGTCTCGCGTCGCGGGAGTAGGGAGGGAGAGCCGGGCCCGGGAAATCAAGGCAGCTGGAGGGAGGGACTGAAGTCATTAAAGCCCAAGCCACAGCGTGACACGGTTTTAATGGGCTTACGGAGGCAGAGGGCCTACAGGGATCAATGTTGAAAGTGTTGCACGGCCTCCTCCGGGATCCTGTGCTTCTGCGCTCTCTCCTGCGCGCTTGTCTGTGTAGCCCCAACATTGTTGATCTTTTTTATGGGAAGTTACGGTTGTCAAACCAATTTTTAACCCTCATTTTTTCTTCTTCTTCTTTTTCTCACGATTTGCAGTGCCCCGCTGTATTTCAGGCATCTGTCGTCGCTGTGATGTCCTCTGTCAATTTGGGAGAGAGTGTGGTTCGAGGACGCGTTCTCCTTGGTGAACTGCCAGCCAATCGCTTCGCTTCACTCCGCGGTCCACCAGCCGAGCCATGCCGTTGCTGGACAAACGGACAACCAAATGGACAACTCACCTCCACTGGTTCACACTACGGGCCCATTCTTTTTTTCAGATTTTTTCCAGCTTTTTTCTCCTTATTTAATAGCCAATTACACCCTCTATTTATTTAGATTGACCTTCCCCACACGAGTCTGCTGCTCATCTCTACGAGGCAAGCTAATTCTCAGAGGGCAGGGAAGTCTGCTTCCTTCGAGACTCACCCACGTTCTGGGGACTCCCATACGTGTGTCACAGCACACCCCTAGACTGCCCACGCCAGTCTGGCTAGACAAACCATGTCCTGAGTCTGTTATTGGACCAGCAAAATACGGCTATCCTCCACCTATCGGCGGACACTTTAAGCGACTTACAGTAGTGAGTGCATAGATTTTTCAGACTGCCCAGTGGGAATCGAACCCACAACCTAAGCAGGCAACCCAAAGCTTGAACCAGAATGGGGCTCTCTCAGTCCGAAAAGTAATGACACGGGCAAGGGGGGCTTACCATACTGAGTAAAACCTTCCCTTCCTGGGCAATGCTATGGCCAATTGCACATGATCCTATGAGTGTGGGTCTGCATTTGAGACCGGTACGGTTCGGATTCAATCCAGGCCATAGACCGTGCGCCACTCCACTCGCACTGCACAAGTGACTGGAAGTGGTTCTTAATGTGAACATCATTTCACAAGCTACATTATCATATGTGGGCAGCATCTGAGTACCGAGCACCCCCAAACGATGTCTGATGGTAGCGTGAAAGCACTGCACACGAGTGTTGTTCAATGATTCATTAATCAGACCGATGGCGAAAAAATATTTAATATTAGTTTTTCGCGAAAACAGAAATGCCTAAAGAGAGTGATGCATTTATTTTGACGCTCGGCTTGACGTGTGCCGCGGCACAAACACAGTTTAACGTTTTGAATATGTTTGTTTGCAGTAGTCTAGTAGAGCGACTTTTCTCCATCTGGCAGTGCACAAGTGTTACACGCATATGATTATGCAGTCTTGCTTGAAGTTATCGCCGGCAAATATTATCATATCGCTTCACTTTTTTTTGATACCGGCATATTTCCTACCGGGTTTAAGATATTCATCTGCCAGTATCAAGTCTCGAGAAACCATATCTCCATATGTTTGAGTTTCATAAGCAGTTATGTAAGAAGCGATAGAAAAATCAACTCATCAGTTCAGCTCCTGCTGCGTGACCTGTGACATTACAAAATTTGCATAATCTTTTGTATATTTGTTTGTTTTTGAAACAATTGAAAAATGTATATGATTTATGTGTGATATTATCTACAAATGAATGCTTTATTTGTTTATCCTCACGGGGGAAATAATGTTTGTTGCTGCCTCATACATGCAGTACAGAATAAGAACATGAAACGTAAATTGAATACACGGCCTTGGCACCGATACCCTACAGTGCGCAGTGGTTTGATAATCACAGATTGGTGGGACGTCCCACGCCTGCACGGCACAGAGAGCTTGGCACCTTTCAGGGTTTCTGACACAAATAAGCCCCATAGCCACAGACGCTCAGTCCTTACACACGTTAACCATACCCTCTGACGTCACGTACATCGCGCTCATTTCAGACACGCCTTGGTCCCAGCAGGACCCTAAAGCTCTGGTTCTGTGTGTGCGTTTCCCGTTGTGCTTTTTTTCTGCCGGGCCGAACGGGAAACCTCGGCGAAAGGAAACGCGATTGAGATCCCCCTTCAAACGGCCGACATACTTCCACGCCTCGCGAAAACCTCTCATTGAACTTCTGTGTGACGGGACCCTCGGCAGTGATGGCCTTATCTCTCTGGACCACATTTCGAGGGAGAATCCTTTGCTCCGCCCATTCATTTCCGCCGCACGGAAGGAATGCTCCTCTGACTGCGTTCTGCGTTTTCTGCGATGCGGCAAAGTGACCCCCTCTGTCTCTGTCTCTGTCTTTGTCTCTGTCACTCACACTGGAGTCCTGCCAGCCTCCACTCCGCGCCCAAGAAGGAAGCAGATTTTTCTCTCCCTTCCTGGAGATCACCCAGAGCGGCTGGCATGCGAATTTAAGCGCCCGGTTCTCGACAGAACGTTCTACTTAGCCGCGCTTCATCGCGAGTATGGGCGCTGCCAGGAAGGCCGGCTGACCAATCAGCTTTCAGGGCCAGGACCTTTTGTAATTTACACAGCTACACAGGGCCATTAATAGCCTACTGTCAATTAAAAAGAATGGCTGATCTTTCTGGCCTCTCTTTGAGTGACATCCATTCGAACCGTTGCAGGATAAAAGCTCCTGACGGAAGAGTGTTGATGTTCTTTGTCGTTCACGTTACGCTCTGACGCCGTCCTCTCTAGCCAAGCGGGGGGATTCGACAGCAGTGCGGAAGCTTCTCGAAGCCTTGCGTAAATACATCTCCTGAATAATGGTGGTGTTTGATTGAGATGTTTTCATATTTTTGTTTGGATCAAACTATATGGTGATGGTTAATGCAAGAGATGACGCTAGACCGCGCTTTGCAGATGTCCCATGGTGGTAACACTTTACACGCTTGCAAAAACAGAAGATAAATAATTAAACAGAATAAAAATAACATGTCCTTTGGGAATGGAATCTCAAAACAAGGGTGCTTGCATCGCCGACATCAGGTCTTTTGAAAGAGGCCGACCGCAACTAATGAATGCCAGTGTTGAGTACTGGAGATGTGAGGCTTCCTCGATTACTTGGAGGTCTGTCAGGTCACAGGGTTCGAAAGGACAGCTGTCAGTGTGTGATACGTACATTACATTTACATCACAGCCATTTAGCAGACGCTCTTATCCAGAGTGACTTACAGACTTTACATTTATATACAATCCATTTATACAGCTGGATATTTAACTGAAGCGATTCAGGTTAAGTACCTTGCTCAAGGGTACAGCAGCAGGTAGTTCCCCCAACTGGGAATCGAACCTGCAACCTTCGCGTTACAAGCCGAGTTCTCCAACCATTATGCTACTCTGCCGCCCTAAGTAGTTTCAAAGGCTTGCATGCCTGAAGTGTGATGTAGAATTAGAGTTCAGCACACAATGCATTAAGTGTTTTCCCTTCCTGATGTACTTCTCAGATGAGGTAAAACACTGTGGTATGGGAAAAGGGATGTAGCCACCAACTCTCTCAGAGCTCCCAGGGATTCAGTTACAAACGTTTGAACAACGTTTCCAAACTACGCGGCCTTCATCAAGGTTGACCAATAAATGTATTGAAGCGGTGCATGGGTACATTCTTCCATCCTCCGCTGAGATCGCTTTTCAGTTCCCTTACACCTGTGCGCATAACTGCATGTGACAATGTGCTTCTCCTCCTTCTCCTAGATTCATTTATACGAGCGCCGGTCTGAAAAATCTTCTGATTTCACTAAAGGACTATGAGGTTACACAGTACTTATCTTATACCTGAATGCAAACGTTTCAACAATAACATCTGCTTATACCTCAAAGCCAGATCCGACACGGACATATCTGCCATTTTACTGGAGCAGAAGGGCATCAGTCCTTCGCAAAGGCAAGTGACCGTTCTTACAGTGCATTGCAAAGACGCGACTCGTCCCATTCCGGAAAAGAGACGCCAGCCCCATGCTTCTGCAGCTTACGTATGCCCTGTCTCTTCCTGGAGTTTAACTACACAGGGCAAGAAAATGAGACCCAAATTTAGTGTACGCTGCCCTAATACATCTTAATACGTACTTAATCCCTAATACTTCCCTCTTCCCTCTTGCTGGAGTCGAACTATGCCAAGGGAAAATGATTTGTAGCATTCTGCACCTATTCGGCGGTGTTCATTCGATGGGCTCCACACAGAATCTCATCGTTGCCTAAATGAGTGACTGCAGGTGTAACTAATGGCATTCTCATAGGTCAGGTCCCCACAGATTAATGACACAATCCGCTTTGTCAGCCATTACATTGTGAGGCTGCCGCGATACTGAGCTACAGTCTGCAACTGTTGAAAATAACGGTCGATTTTAAGACCCCTAAGAGCACCTAATTTATTATCATCATTATTTATGATGATTGGTGTGACTTGAGAATGATGATATGCTAATCATCCATTTTGGAGCAGGGTCCTAGATGATTATTCTCCCTATGTAGATTTGAACATCTTGCAATGGTGACCAAAGTTTAGCCATTAGAGAAATAATTAAAGGGGAATTTAGCCCAGTTTTTTATGATGTTGTCCATTCTCACTGTAGTACAAAGGTACACAATACCAAGTAGCTATAGCCCTGTTGGTGTATGTCATATTTTTTTCAGTGGCGTAACTTTGATTTCAAATGTGGGGTGGAACAGGAGCGTCGCACGGACGAATTGTCGAGTTGGGGCTCGTTTTAGTCATTCAATAACGCATTTGCCAGTAAAGTTATCTCGCTTTCGCTTTGAATGCGCGAGAAATGGCAGTTGCTTTGTTTTCAAAAGAAATCGTCCGTTTCAAACACCGCTGAGGACGTGTACGCGGTGTCCACGGAGGAAAATACACCCCGTATATATCGTAAAAATTGACATTTAGATTGTTACCCTTAAAACACAATAACACACGTGCTGTGCCTGACAGAAGAAGATTCCACCGCAAAGCGCACCAGTCTATCGGCCACATGGTCTATCCTCATGGGGACCAATCAGGAGGGAGTTTGGAGAGCAGTGCCTCAGCTACTTACGTCGGCAGGCCAATTTCCTCGTGGATCTGAAGCCTCCTTCTCGTTTCTACTCCCCTGTGCCGCCGTTCATTTAATTGCCGCCGCGATTCAGCCCCTCTCCCATCCGTACTTTTTCAGCGACAGAGCAAGAGAGAGAGGGAGAGAGAGAGAGGGAGACAGAGAGGGAGAAAGCACCGCTCTTTCCATTCTGCGCTTTCAAAAGTTTAATCTTCCACAGGACAAAAAAAAAAGCGGACAAAAAGCAACTTTTTGAGAGTCGATTCAGTGCAGGGGTTATTTTTCTGGGTTCTTCATTAAAACGTAGGGGAAGGGAGGTTAAATTTATGCATTAAAAGATAACTAGCATCCTCACCTGCTTTGTCGGAAATTCAAGGTTCATCGCCAAGTTATACTTTGCCAGGAAATGAACAGAAGATCAATTTGGTGCTTCCAGATAAGAAGTACTTTGTGCTCCTAATTTTATTTCTGCATGGGGCTCAAAGTGTCTCTTAAAGAGAGGAAACCACAACCAAAAGAAGGGCCACACTTAATGCCACCAGAGTAATTACAATGTAGTTACATTGGAATAATGTAACACCTATGTAATAAAGTAATAACATAATGAATATTATTTTATTACATGATATCCATTACCCCAACTCAAAAATATCATCACCCCAGTTTCAAGAAATATTGAAATAATAATTAATAAATAATTTATCTTGCTTTGTTATTTCGATTACTTGTGCGGATATAAATATACGGATATGACCCCTCACCCCGCAGCTCAACAATATCATCAGTACTATCCCTCTGCTCGTTTGACAATATCATCAGCAGTCGCTTCATTGTTTTTTGTTTGCTAAAGGAAAAAGGGTGGAAAGATCATGTCCTTATAGTGGTGGCGTGTGAAGGGTCCATGGGTGGTGGGAACTCAGGGTGGGGAGGGGGGGGGGTGAAGAAGGCATCTCCCTGGGGCCCGTGATTTGGCCATGGGACATTCGGGTCTACCCTACTTCTAGAAGAGATCACAGTACAAAAGTTGGTCAGGCAGTTTGGAGTGCAAAAACTCCCAGAGTGAAGGTGGTGGTGGTGGTGGCTTTTGTAGGAATCGGAGCTCATTAGCCTGACTCGCTACAGCTGGCCTCACTCAGGGAATTAAGTGCCTCTCATTCTTGCATGACTGGCTGGTGAGGCTCTGTCCATGGTGAAGGGGAGGGCGAGGATTCCGGCGCTGTCCATGATGAAGGGGAGGGGAGGATTCTGGCGCTGTCCATGGTTCTGTAGGTGTTTCAGGCTGGAGAGGGTGAGGGCGAGGGTTACCTCCCTGCCTAAGTGGGAGGGGCCGGGGTCCCTGTTCCCCGCACCACACCACAAACGCCTTTATTGCAGACCACAAAACTACAAAACTGGAGGTGGAGGTGAGAAATATTCAGTTCGCTACGGACGGAACTAGCAATTCCATTACTGCACATGTGCGTTGTTGCTACTGTCCTCAGCAAACTACAGTGCTTAGTCAAAACGGGGTGAAGCATAATTCAATTTGAATTGAAAAAGGAAGAATTGCTAGTGGAGCTAATTGGAAAATGTTGTTGAGTAACTGTAGAAAGTATTAATGCATGCATATTTTATTTATACTTGCGACTAAAACTGTGTTTAGAACTGCAGCAGAGGTTCCAATTACCAGCCAAGAAGTAGACCTTTGAAACAGTTGACATTGGCGTATTTAGAATTAGTAGGATAAAAATATCAAAAATTGTCACTTGGAATAAAATAATTCACGGTAATGTACAAGTAAAATAAATGAATAGAGATAAATATACCAGTGGGATGAGGAAATATATGTTTTGGAGGGAGTGAGAGAGAGAGGGAAGAGAGATATACTGAAAAATGCATGCATTCACTACTGTAAGTTGCTTTGGATAAAAGCGTCTGCTAAATGGCATATATATATATATATATATATATATATATCTATCTATCTATATGTATATATATATATGTATAGAGAGAGAGAGAGAGAGAGAGAGAGAGAGAGAGAGAGAGAGAGAGAGAGAGAGAGAGAGAGAGAGAGAGAGAGAGAGAGTCTGGTTTCACTCTATTCTGGAACATGCATGAATTTACAATTCTAGAGGAAACATGGCATCTCCTAAGCCATCTACCGTGGGGGATGGAGAAGGGAGGGATTTGGTTGTGGGTGTTTTCGCGTCAAATAATTAGCATTAGTGATTGTAAACACCCCCACTCCTGATATTATTCTTCCTCACGCGACGAAACAACAACATCATCGCGAGCCGCTCCAAAGTAAGTGCTTTAGACCGGTAGCCAAAACCTTAACAAAATGAAAAGGATTTTAAAGTGTCTGTCCAAAAAAATCTTTTTCGGACGAGAGAGCGCCCAAAAAAAACACATGGCGCGCGCGCGCGGCGCCCCGGACAGGTGTTCCGCGTGCCTCCCGCCGCAGGGCTGGGCGCGCGCCAGGCGATAAATCTCGGCTAATTTGTCCGCCGCGAGACGGAATACAGCGCAGGAATTCTAAACTGTATTAATCAGCGGGGGGGATGATTGAGTACACCTGCTCGGGATCTGCTCGCCGCCGCTCATCCATAAAACTCGTGTTCGGGGTCCCGTTCCCAGGGACTCCTCCCGATCAATCAGCGCTCGAGGATTTATTTATCCGCTGCGCAAATTCCGCTACGCGCCAAATGACATCGCGTCTTGGTGCTCAGCGCTGGGTGCCAGTCCGTTGTCACTAGGAGTGGACGGGGCGACATCCTGGAATGGGACGATAGCCTCGTGTCACGTTTGTAAATAAGGGTAGGAATGGAAACGAGGTTGTGTCGATCCATATTTCTGTGATAGCTGTCCAGAAGGGGGGCAAATGTCTTGTTCAGATATAGAACTTTACCCCTTCTGGTCACGTTTGGTACTGAAATCTGGATCAAATGGGGAAAAAAAGATAATTGGAATAATGGGGTCCAATAACGCATACCAGTTCCCAAATTAACACGACATCTTGAGAATACAGGCCGCAAGATTCTTATTTGTGTAAATGGAGAGATGAACCAAACTTAAGGCTCCATCTCCACCCATTACATTACATTTTAGGCATTTAGCAGACGCTCTTATCCAGAGTGACTTACACAGTTTACATTTCTTTACATACAGTCCATTTATACAGCTGAATATCTTTTAATGAAGCAATTCAGGTTAAGTACCTTTGCTCAAGGGTACAACGGCAGTGCACCACCTGGGAATTGAACCAGCGACCTCTGACTTACAAGTCCAGTTCCCTAACCATTACACTACACCCATCCACGAGCTGATGGGCCTGAGATCAAGTGGGTGTAGTGGTGGAAGGGTAGGAGGGGGTAGGGGGGGGGGGGGGCAGGGATAGCAGACTGTCACCTTAACCAGGTGCCCCTGTGGTTTGATTATCTGGGCGAGGCAGATGGCAGGTAGTAGTAGAGTAGAGAAGTAGTTAGGCAGTCAGCTTTGGGACAGCGAGTGTGTGCAGCTTGCTATTTCTCTCTGACTGCTAAGACAGAAACTTAACGGTCTGGAATTTGTTTTGGGGCCCGAAGATGATACCTCCTGACCTCCCGTGAGAAGCTGGGGTCAGAGGTGCTGGCATCTGGAGGCCCATGGTAATATTACCCACTCCGTAACAGGAAAGAAAATGTGCAAACGACCAAGTCTCCAAGTAACTTTGGCCTTCACGAAAAAGCTAATTAATTTGATGGGGTCCCGCTTCACCACATGCATGAGAATCCTTTTGTTGAGTAGGCCCAAAATTAATGCAATTTTATTCATAATGAACGTTGGAATATTTATGAAACGAAAGAACGAATCCAGAGAAATGTTTTTAATTGGTTTAACTCAACCTACATTAACACAAAGTGAGAATGATACCGTGGAGTTTAAATCCTGTTAAAATTGTTCAAAATGGGGATTGAAAATTCCATTTTGCCAGGAAGTAGGTATTTCTCACGACTATTCGTAAATATTCTAAATGGTTGTGTACACTTGTAAAGGTTAAAGAAGGAGACAGGGATGGATGTAGTTCTGTGCGATAGCTTTATATAAAGTGAGGACAACACTCATGCGAATGCTTTTTCCACCGTCTAATAATGATCTAATAAAGAACTCTTGGGTGTCATTGCCAAGAAGTAGTTATAATGTCCTATTGTTGATTTAATTAATATGTTTACCCGGATATATTTAAGAACATAATGCATAATGAGGAGAAAAGGCCATTCAGGTCAGGGTTACTCAAATCTGGCCCATGAATCCAAATTCCCATGCGATCCTGCTTTTCACTCCTCTCAGGTAGCCAGTTGAACAATTAGTGCAAATGATTGGCCAGAGTGTCTTCACACCTGACCCCAGTGGTCGAGTGACCTTCCACACTGGGTCAGGACCACAGAATCACTGACCACCCACGCCTTCATACTACACTTCTACAGAATATATATTTTCAAGAAAGTACTCATTTTTCTCTGCCTGTGCTGTAGGTGCTGTGGTGCGCATATCTATCTAATGACATCTATTGTGACTGTGCTGATCTCTGATATTCTTCTTGAGTCGCTCTCAAGAAGAGAATCTACTAAAAGTCAAAAATTTTAATTAAAAAGATCGTCTGCAGTTGAAAAAGGTAAGGCTTGCGTTCATTTGCAGGGCAGCATGTAGTGTAATGGTTAAGGAACTGGACTTGTAACTCAGAGGTTGCTGGTTCAATTCCCAGGTGGGGGCACTGCTGCTGTACCCTTGAGCAAGGTAGTTAACCTGAATTGCTTCAGTAAAAATATCCAGCTGTATAAATGGATTGTATGTAAAGAAATGTAAAACTGTGTAAGTCGCTCCTGGATAAGAGTGTCTGCTAAATGCCTAAAATGTAAATGCAAATGTAAGTCAAAGTGAAGGACGAGTGTTCTTTGAATTGAGGCCCGGGTCTTCAGGCAAAGGAGTCAGCTGGTATCTTGGTGTGACTCTTAGTACCTTGGAGCTGGGGTAGGAGAGAAAGCCCATTGTGTTTGCTTCAAAGTGTATGTCCTTGCTTCTTAGTATAGCTGTGCCTTTGGCCATGCAATGGAAATTTAAAAAGTCTCTGGTTCCCGGGGACAGCAGTTTCTCGAAGAAATTGGCAGAGATGAGCATGAGCTGTAGGCTTCTATGGGTGGAAATGATGTTCCGCGATATGAAGTTTACCTTTCGCCTGTGTATACCGTCTATTCTTTATGAGATAAGGGTGCATAAGAAGACCTAATAAGAGGAATGCATATTTAGAGTTTAAGAATCAGGGTTTAAAACCTCCCATAAGAGGGTAGAGGCATAAAACGTGTCAAGGAAAAATCCACCGTCTCACTAATATCTGGCAGACCTGCAGCATTACTAAGATCTAATATCAGCATTATTGGTCAACTCATGAATTTTCAACAGCAGATCTCAGCTTCCCTAGTGGGGTTTTTTTGTACACAAGATCCCATAGGTAGTGAATGATTGGAGAGTTTCTGAGATATCAAAATGTTTATATTAACATGGGAAGTGATTAAAAATAGAGGGAATATTGGGACATTACATGAGGGGGATGTTATTAACCATAATCCATCAGCACATCCAGTCTCCCCTTATACGGCATACGCCATTCCAGTCTGCGGAATGTAGCTTACAAACCACTGGTGCTACATTAAGGTCTCTGGTGTGCTAATTAAGCAATGCAAATGTACACGAGAGATAACGGTTTGTGCAAATAACGATCCATATGTTAGACATGTTAGCAGGCAGTGATACTTAACGGAAATAACAACCAACTCCTTTTCTTCCCACTTCGAGGAGGGGTTGGGGGTGGAGGGGAGATTTCTTTTATTTTTTTGTCAAATATGGACTTTATATTTCGATGTTCCTGGATGAAAGCGAAAACTATTTGCCAGCGTGAAGACCACATGTCCAAGGAGACGCGCGCAAGGACACACACTGCGGCGTTCTTTCACTCGTGTCTTAAAGTTATAATGAGAAACAGCTTGAACTGTCTCTCAACTCCAGCGACGGCAGTGGCTTTCTATCACTGCCCACGCAGATGTCCCACAGTTCCAACCGATTCATTTGCCTCTTGTCAAATAAAGCAGCCGTTATTGGTTCTTTTTAACTCGTAAGGTGCGACACGATTTGACCCTTGAGTGCGACACAGTAGGCAGGTTTAAAAAAAACTTTCAAAACCCCACTGGAGTTGGAAATATGCCCCCCCCCAATTAAAATAAATACATTTAAACAATTACTTCCAAACACTGTCTATAGAGTTAAGATCCCCCAATTGATTTTTAAGGAATATGGTATCAAAAGTCACAATCGATGTGGCAAGCACACAGAAATGGTCTCACTTCCTAAACTGATTGTATTAAAAGATGAGGCAGTGACTCTGGCCGGAGAGATAGCACCTAATTGCCGTCTCAAAGGGAATTATTCCCGGGGCTACAGGTAGGGCCCCCAGATTTATATCGGGACTCCTTAATGCCTTCCCAAGAGAACAGCTGAATCCACAAGCAGTGGCACTCACACACACAGAAGCACTGCGTTGAGGCTCTCAGACTTATCATCGAAAAACGCCTGCCATTGTGCCCCCCCCAGATCTAATGAAAAATGTCATTTCTGTGGAACGGAGTTGACTTCCGTCACGTAGGCAACTCCAAACAGAAAAGTGTCAGAGGGCCAAATTTACCATTTTCGTCTCAGGAGCATCGCTGGGCAGATGGGGCAAACTGGGGAAATGCCCTCTGGAAGACACCGCCAGGTTTAGAGGGCAGAACTGCCCTTGGGAGTCAGCACAACACAAGCACACATGCTCTGGAACACTGGTACATCAGAGTTTAAGCTGGAGGCTCTACCTTCATGTCTAGAAACCTGCTTGTGTTAGGTTTCTAGATATGAAGGTTTGTAAGGCTTTAATAATGGTACGTTTTGTAACATTTTGTATTATTTAACCATTTAATTATTTGTTATTTGACCGTTTCCTGCTTTTATTTTATCCCGAGTTTGGAATCACCATGTACCCCTCTCAAGTTGCCACAGTGCCACCTGCCCACACGAAAGGAGCCCCTGCATGCGAGCTGCCCCGCAAGGCTGGAACTCTGCATAGGCCAACAAGGCTTGTGCCTAGGGCCCAAATGTCGCATGGGGCTTGGAATTATGGGGAAAATATTAATATTGATATCATTCTTTAATATATATATATATATTGAAAAAAAAATTATTTACATAATTCATATTACACTTACATGCCTAATAAATATATGTTCATCACATCATGTCTCCAATGTAACATTAAATCAAAGAACTCCATCTCCCAGAATGCCATGCCGGAGGGGGTTAGGGTGCTCAAAACAGGGGCAGGGCCTAGGGCCCGTGAACGCCAAGATCGGGCCCTGCCTGCAGCTGAAGCATCCTCTCTCCTCCACAGAACACTGACTACTGCACCCCCTTCAGGCCACATACAGTACTGCAGGAGAGCTAGCCCTGACCAGAGGAGGGGCAAATCTCTCACAGATGACGATCTTGCCTGTGGGTGCCTGCAAGTCATTGGGAGGAAGTAGCGCAGTAGTAACCTGAAGAACCGTGGCCAATTTAAGCCCACCCTTCCCCTGGCGGGACAAGGCCAAATGTTCCCCTTCTGACAGACCAAGAAACGGAACGCAGAAAGGAGTAGCAGCCGTGACAGACATGGTCTTTGTTCATGTCCAGGTTTAAGGAAAGAAAAAGAAGGAGGAAAAAAAAAAAAAACTGGTCCAGTAAGTGATTGAAATCCCCCCTTTGAGCAAATTCTTTGTGCCACAGTCTCATCTAAAAAGCCTTTGAAATTTTCTAATTGGACATGCCTTTGCCTGTCGAATCTGCGTTCCTCCAGCTTTTAACTGGCAAAGAGCTGTCATTGCTTTAAAGCGGGAGAGGGAATGGCCACAATCGTAGAAACGATCCTCTTTTCATTCGCTTCACCCCACACAAGAGGCCTGGCTGAATGGGACGGAGGCGCCTGTCTGTTGGTTCCCTGCAGCTGGACGCGATTGAACGCTTGAACGCTGCTCGCTTGAACCATAAATGGACATTTAACCACAGTATGAACTCCACTTTCATGCAGATAAAATGTGCTGTTCTGATAAGGAAATTAATTGTTCCAAACAAAAACCTGGGGGCATTCAACAGACTGCCGTGGAAAATTGCACGCAGAGCCATTTCTGGGAGATTTTGGAGAGTGCTTGACACACTGAACTTTGCATTGCATCACTCTCAACAAAACTTATTGTGGCGCTCAGTCTACCGCACGCAGCCCCGATTTCAGGCTAGTAACAGCACGTGTGTTTCAGGTTGAAGGAGCAATCTCTGTTTGATGACGAAAATCGCAGGGTAGAGCTACAGGTAGTGAACAAAGAAATATAAACACCCAATGCAAGTCACCCAACAGGGCAGGGGTGGGGTGGGCAAGGAGGGCCGAATCCGTTTCTGGATTTCATGCCAACTTCCGCTCTTAATGATTGAATTAACCCAATCATTTACGTGATCTGACATTTTAGCTACATTTCTTAATAAGCCCACGAATGACAGCTGAATACCGTTCTTGTGTTCCCATATGAAACATGCTACTGCGGTCTAATTGACAAGTGAACCAGCATTGGCGTATCCAACTAATTAGCTAATTGAGCCAGGGTAATTGGTAGAAACAAAAACCTGCATACACACCGGCCTTCCAGGACCGAAATTGCCCACCCTTGCAATAGGGTGTTGGGCCACCATACTAAGGCCAGTATGGCACGTTTACACCATGACATATAGTCTACCAGCAAATGAGGAATTGTGAATAGGACACCACTCTTCACGAGAAAGTCACTGAACTCTTATGTGTAGTTGATGGAAGTGGAAACCACCGTCACAGGGGCATACCTTCAGAATGTCCCTTAAACGCTCAACTGGATTCAGATCCGGTGACTGAAGGCTAGGTTTAACGTCAGTGTCGCGCTCCTGAAACTAACCGGTGCCTCGTCGTGCTCTGTGGAAGGGGGGGCTTTGTCACGATGATCAAGACCCCCACCCCGCCCTGTACAGGAAATAAATGCTTTATTGTGGGGTGACTGTTACTTGTTTTCGTTCATTTTTTGAAAATAAAAACTTTAGGGCACTGAAACTTTTTTAAGGTGCGGCAATTTGTGCGTCAAATACATTTAGATTTTTTTACCTGTGCCATTATTATTTCGTTTTAGTGTTAGTTTTATTCTATATTGTCCAATTATCACACGCATTGCAATTCAGTGTATAATAGCATAATAATTTGCCAATGTTCGGGAGGTGTAGGTGGTGGTAGATATTAGTGGCACCACTGTGCGGAGACGGGAAACGGCGTGGAGGCGGCTGGAGTTACACCGATTCTAATGAGACGAATCGAATGAGTTTTAACATGAAACAGCCATACTAGATGTCAATACGAGTTGTGTGGAGTTTGTTAGGACCCAGGCAGCAGTGGGATGTGGGAAGGGTTGGGGTGGGTGGCGAGATATACTTACTATAATAATATTAACTAATAATTAATAACACATAACTTACTGCATATAAAACACGCTCCACTGGCATTCACAGTCAAATTAAACACTGCACTCGTTATAGATAATCCACTAGTTGAGTACATGCAGTCTTTCACATGTTAATTCAATTTTAAACACATGTTGAGCTTCATTTTAATAAGAGGTGGGTCACACATACCATGCATTTTCTCAAAAAGTGGTTCAGGGCTCAGATATTACATTTGACATTGTGTCATACTCTTTGCTGGTTTGTACAGAGTACATCGCGTTCGAGGGTTGCATAACTGGAACAGCTTCCCAGGTCGGGTAGTAGAGGCAGAAACACTTGGGTTATTCAAGTCCAGGCTAGATGCAGCACTAGATACTCTTTAGATTAGGACACGACGAGCCCAGATGGGCTGAACAGGCCCGTTCTCGTCATTATGTATTCTTATGTTCTTATAACTGGCGCCAGTTGCGTTAAAATGCACCCGCTCCCTGTGCGCTCAGAAGGAACGCTAGACAGGAAATGTTAACGGACGCAAGTCTCAAGGTTCAACTGTGAGAAATGTCCCCTCCTCTACATGGCACCAGCTGAAAGGTTCTTCGGCTCAATGAGTGCCTAATGCCAGGAGTACAATTAAGCGGTTCCGTTTAAAATCAACAGGCACGCGAACGCGTATGAGAGTACTGCGAAAGTGCCATTGTGAGACACCTGAGAACCGCCCGAGTCTGTGAGGCGTTTCCACGCAGCAGCTGTCGGGACTCAGTGACAGAAACAAAAAGCACACGACACTCAGCCCTTTTTCAAGTTTCCTTTTTTATTATGTAGTATCATTATCGTATAGGATCTTTGGTGTTCCCACAGCACTTAGTTGCACTTTTGACTACTATTCTCCATTTTGCTTCTAAAATATAGATACAAAAACCCTTAAATCACATTGTTTCCTACAAAAAAGACACTTCCTTGTTAACTACACATACAGTCAGCAGATAACATGCAGACGAGGGAGAGGAAGATGCCAGGTGTTCGAAACCTGTCCTGCACACACACAAAAAAACGGCCTCCTCGGAGGGTTACAAAATGCATGTAAAGGAACAGCTGAACGACGGCGCGATGCATCTCGTCTTTCTACTGCGTTTTCAAGAAACGAAGATTACACCAGCCGAGACAGCCTATTTGTAAGCAAAGTTGTGCGGTTAACCTGTCGAAGAGTCATAAGCATATACCATGTTTCTTTGTCATGATAAAAAACAAAAAAAAAGTGGTTAGCAGAGCCTAGTGCTGAAATCCTTATATTCAAGTTAAGTGTTGTGCAAATCCAATTACATATTGAGCTATTAAAAATAAAAGGAAAAATTAAAATTTGCATATCCCATTCCATTGGGCAGAGCTGATAGCAAAACCAAACGCGAGAACGTGTGTATGTGTAATACGTAAAGATATGAAATCTGATGGAAAGCAAACCAGCAAATACAAAACAATTAACTATGAAAACTATGTAGGTAGTGTCGTGAATATACTACAACGAATGGATGAGACGGTGTGTGTGTGTGTGTGTGCTACATATCTGAAGAGCTGAGTGTGGCAGTAGACCTGCCTTCTCTGATTCTCAACACGATGTAATTCAAAGGAGAGGGGGATCACTCGACAATCTCCCTTTCTTCGTGGTCACGCGACGACATTCCACCATCATGCACGTCACCACACGTGTTAATGCTGCAAAAATAGCACAATTATGTTCAAACTCAAATCACCTGAAAATGAATTCAAGGCATTTCTGTACACGGCGATCGGTGAGCACACAGACACACACACACATACATACACATACATAAATGACGAAATAAACTGTCTAAATAAAACAAACTAGACAGAATGAATGAAAAACCTTTATCAGCACCTACTAAAATTTCAGTTGGGGACACATCGAGGAGTTTCCCTTCGATCGAGATCAACTGTGAAATACACGGGGGGAGCAATTCTTGTTTTTGTCTACTTTCGTTTTGTCGACTTTGAATCTGTTGAGTCGAGCAGTGCCGGACAGGACCTGGCGAGCGTCCTGTTCTGCCAGGTTGCCATGACGATGGGTTGTAAACATTTCCTTGATGGTAAAGTCAGAGGTATACTTTTTCAGGGACCAAACATTTATTAAAAGAAAAAGAAAAAAGAAGACATTTAAGGCTTGGAAGGCTCGCGTGTTCACCACGGAAACAATACTGAAAACAAAAACTCATTCTAGCCGTTTAAAAAAAGAAAAAAAAAAAAAAGTCGACCGAAGCACTACGAAGAGTAAATGTACATCTTTCGATCAGTCGAGATTTCGCATTCGAAGGACCGCTCTACGACGTATGGGAGATTTCTGTAAAATGCCCAATGTTGTGTTTTCTCAGACTGACGCAGCACTGCAATATTGAGATCATGGAATAAATCAAGATCACGCTCATACAGTAGCACACTGACGGCGGAGTGCTCACACGAGATTAGGTGGTGATGACGCTCTTCCGGGTGCCCTTCTTCGCCCCCTATTTGTTAAGACGCACCAGCTCCACTGTCTGCCTTCCTCCTGCAGACTCTCGGCCCAAAAGCTTAAGCACCGCACCACGCCGACAGGTGCGAGGTCCCCCTCCCAACGGCGGCCTAAACGCCAGAGACGTAACGACCCGAAATGCGCGCGGCCTTAATTAATCAGCACAGTTTTCCGTACTATTGGTTTTTAACCAGTGGAGGGGGGGAAAAAACCAGTGACGATGATCCGCAAAATCACGCCAGTCTCAGAGCAACAGATTTCAAGCCATATATTCTGCAAACGAAAACTGAAAAAAAAACGAAAAAAACAAGCAACGAAAAACAAACATACAAAGCAAAATGCACACGTTACACACCAAGAGACTTTAAGGATTTTAAATGAGCAGTGATATTCCCACGCGCCACGTCCGTCACCAGGGAGGAGGACTGAAGCGAAGACAAGCGAGCTTCTAAAAAAAACCGCCAAAGCGAGCGTAAAAACAAAAGTGCGGTTACCGCTGCAATCTTCAAGTAATTGGATAACCATGTATGCAGAGGCTGTATGATGCGCATTTACGTGGGACTGAACCATGACTGCACACAATCCCCAGCTTATCTTTTAACACCATGTTAGCTTATTTACACCTCACATATGCATGTGTGTGTTTGTGTGTATATATATATATATAGGATCTAGACTTGTCAATCCACATTCGCATTCGGTCCACATGTCTTCTAAAGCGAGTGCCTTCAACATGCTTTCCCCCGGCCCCGATTGTCCGTTACTCAAGCATACTGACTACAGAGAACACCCCATTAAAAAAAAACCCCACAAAGCAAACACAACCCCCCCCCCCCCAGCAAAAGCAAATAATGAATCACTGCTAATTTTCAAACCAGCAATACACAAGACTGACTCCTGATGAGGCTGTGTGAAGCATACATTCAACTTCAAATGAAGGCTTGGGTAGCAAAGCACTCTGAAGACACACCAGTACTGTATGTCGACATCAACCCGAATCACCCGGCTCCTTTAGCAAGGTCAGTCATGGCCAACGTATACCGTCCTCAAGGCACAAAACAAGTTTGTCTGAGGCATAGGTTTAAAACAAATTAAAAATAAAAATGATTTGTATACTTTCCGCCACTACTGCCTGTTGGTAACAGTTGTTGTGGTAACAAAGCTTCGGGTGACACGGATTCGTTTAAAGGTGTAAAATTCAGGCACCATTGAGGATAACGGTCTGGGGGGGCGTCCCACCTTGACGTACAGTTCCACCGGGATCTCACCTGGATTGACTCGGCACTTCAGGAACACAAATTATCTGCACAGTGACCTCGCTTGGATGCGTCGCCCGTTTAAGTAAACTGCTGAACATACCGCCGCGGTTCAACCTACCTTCGTTTAAAAAACAAAAAACAAAAAACAAAAAAACGGACAAACCAAAAACAGGAAAACAAACAAAGCAAAAGCAAAAAACAAAACAGTTTCCGAACAAATTCCGGTTTCAAGTTTGTTTGGGTTTCTTTGAACTGTTAGATGTTGGGAATCTCGAACATTGAAAGTGGAACCCCCCCCCCCCCGATATTGAATAAACGGACAACATCATCATCCTCGGCTATAACCCAACAACTCTGTGTTGGCATTTGACTATACTACTCAAGTGTTATCTGCAGTATGAGTGTTTCATGCTGATCATTGGTCACCAGCCCACATCTGGGTGTATACGCATACAGTACTTCATCCCCAACAAGGGATGGTACGATCCTGACAGAGAACTGAACTTCTCTTCAAGAAAGTCTCAAGAAAGTCGAACAAAAAAAACACAACCAATTACATCTTGAATTAAAATGACCGAACATTAGTCTGGTAAGGCAGTAACATAAAACCGCCACGGTTGATGAGACCGCTTTCTTGTGTGTGTGTGTGTGGGCGTTCGTGAGATCTTGTACCCACATATCTTGGGGAAGACTATTAAAATGGAGGGAAAAAAGGGGGGGGTGGGCGGGAGGGTTTAACAGCATCGACAACAAAAGGAGCACTGAGACACCCTACCATTAAAACCAACAGCCAGAGTCCAGATAATCAAGTAAAGCCAGGGGGAACACTCCAGAAAAGAACAAAGAAAAACTAAACGCAATGCTTCGGTCGCACCACCCACTCGCTCGCTGCCTATTCGAGTTGATTTTCCTCTCCCTGCCCTTGCTGGAGCGCGACTGCCGTTTCCAGTCATGCGGCTCACGGCTTCTCGAGCGCCGCTTTAGAGCCGACCTCTGCCCACACAGCAGCCCATTCGCAACAGTTCCTTCATTCCGTCTCCCAAACAAAGACGCTCAAAGCAGATGGTACAGTGACATGGTACATGGTTGCCGGTTATTTTCTCATATCTCACAATAAATAGCATTAAACCCCCCCCCCCTCCCCAAAAAGCCAACTAAACCTTGCAAAAAACTAAATAATATTCATGTGTCCTGTTATATAAAAATTGGCTTCTGTTGGATAGCTAAGCATGGTTTTTTTTTAAACAATTTTTTTAACATTTCCTTTATATTGTATGCCACTGTTTCGAGTTTATTTTCCGGTATTCGGACGTCATTCCATGTCTGGCGCGTCACGTTTTGTGTTGAAAACGACAAAGGAGGGTGCACTTCAAGTCTGTGGGCCTTGCTGGCGAGATAAGGCAGAGGGGTCTGACCACACCATAATGGGAGGGGGAGAGTGGGGGTTCTGGGGGAACCGGATCCGCTCTGGGGCTGAGAGACAAACATCCTCAGATCCACGATTGAAATGTAAGCCAAGCTCGGCACACGGCCTGACCAGGAAGGCTGGCCAGACAGACGGCGTGGAGACGGACTTTGATCTACAGCTCGGTAGGCCAGGCAGTGACGGACTGCGTTAGAAAACAAAAAAACTAAAAAAAGAGGAGGACCGCTGATTGACAGTTCAAGTTTCTTCTTCTCTCGACCTACGCTTTTCCAGCAGGGACTCTCTTTGTTCTGTGATCAGCAAATTCAGTGGACGGCCGTTTCTCACATCGCAGCCCTCGCCTCCCCCGCCCACCCCCAACAGTCAAACTCCCCGACAGCGGCATCGATGCAAAGCGAATCAAGCCGATGCTACATTTACCTGCCGTCAGTCCCCCTTGCGCGCGCACACACACATACACACACACGTGCTCTTCATCAGAGCTTCTGAGTGCTGCTTTTTGCTGGAGCTGGGACTTGGCTGAAGACCTCGAAAGAGGCCCCCCCATGCGCTGCTGCGAACGCTCTCCCCGCCTCCCCTGTCCTCTTAAGGCTGTGAAGAGTTTCCCTAAACCCTCAAACCTGCCGTAAAGTCTTTGGGGTTGGGGGGTAAGTAAGGGGTTGGGGGGGGTTTTGTCAACCGTCAAGTTTCACTGAATTCTAGTGGTAACGACCTCGGGTCGTAGAGATCAAGTTTTCTGTTGAGGACCAGTGGGTGGTGCAGATGGGATTCTGCATCGGGACGTTTACAGTACATCGAAGGGGGGGAAGGGGGGCGGTCCTGACACTAACCCTCACCACTGGTCCAAAACTGCTAGTGCAACAAGACAGGAAGGATGGTGCTTATCAGAGTGAGCTTCGGTCCTTAAGGACTGGTTCTTTTTAGAACTTTTTTTTTTTTTTCCCCAATTTTTTTTCCTTTCTTTTTTTGTAAAAACTATGATACCTTTGCAAGGTGGATTTCCAACCTATACGTTCCATCAGCAAACACAACATATCATATTTATAGTGCTCCCTTGTTAATCGTTAGATGCAGCATTACAGAAAACATGCTTTTACAGGTACTTCCGTTATTAGAATAATGAATAATGGAAAATGTTCAAAATTTTGATTTTCAACAGCATTTTTTTTTTTTCCTCTCTTTTTTCTTTTTGCACTGCAAGGAATGTGTCCACGGTAGCTCGGATTTGCCGCGATAAACATTGCAAGAACCGGACGTGCAATTTAATTTTGGGATGGAACTGGAATAAGCTGCAACTCTACAGAGAGACGGGACCAGGGGCTCTCACTCTCATCATGGGAACCCTGGCTGGGCTCGTGCCGTTTCCAGCAGGAAAGCAATAGACCGTTAGTCAATTGCGCATCAATGCGTGATATAACAACAGCGCTTCAACAGCATTATTATTTTTTTTTCTAACTTTTTTTTTTTGTTTGTTTTTCTTTTTTTAAACTTTTTATTACATCTAAGACACATTTGACCTCACAGCTGCTGGGCTGGAACTGTTACTTTTAAAAAAGAAAAGAAAAAAAGAAAGAAACTGCATTTAATCACATGGCACTGACTGCTGTAGACGTCTGTAAAACGTCGACACATCTGACGAGACCCTAAGGTGCTGTTATCACGTAGTTACATAGCACTTTGGATGCACTGGACTTTGCTTTCGACGCCCGTACGAATGAGAAGGACCGCAAACCCAGTGCAGGTGCCCTAGTAATAAAATAATTCAAGTACAACTCTGACGTGGAATGATCGTAGTACTAGGTTCTTTTTTTCTCAACTGGGTCCGAGCAAAACTCCAATTCAGTGCAATGTAAGTAAATGAACACCACCCCAGGACCTGAATAAATACCATAGCTCTAGAAAACATCAGTAACAGAAGGAGAGGGTGGGCTGGGGCCTCTGTATTTCTTTTTTGTGTGTGTCAGTGGGGTGGGGTGGGGGGTGGGACTGGCAGGGGCGGGAGCCCCATAAAAAAATCAGCACCTACGCTTGAGCAAGTAAGGCTGACGGTGGGAGCTGACACCACCGGGTAAGATCAGACAGGTAATTCCCCCTGTGTTTGTAACACTGTCTCTGGTGCTGGTCTCCGTTGGCCATGGGCCCGTCGCGCTCCCTCTTCTGCTCCCGGGCGCCAACACGCCACTCTACCTGCTGTACGGGTCCCCCAAATGGCTGCTGCCGCCGCCCCCTCCGGTGTTCCCGCTGCTGCTGCTGCTGTTGTTGTTGTTGTTGTTGTTGTTGGCGGAAGGGGAGGAGCCAGGGGAGAACGAAGAGGAGGAGGAAGAGGAGGAGGAGGAAGGCGAGGAAGAGCCCACCCGGCCGCCCTCGAATACATCGTCTATGTCCATGGCGGCTGCGGAGGCGGCATTGGCGGCGGGCTCCGTCATGGCCGCCGCCTGCGGGGCGAACTGCAAGGGCAGCGGGGGCGCCCCCGCCCGCTCGGGGGGGCTGGGGGGCCCGTGAGTCAAGCGCAGCGCGTGCAGCAGGCGGCCCCGGCTGTGCTCGGGGGAGGGGAAGCCGTACGAGGTGGAGGGGCCGGGCGGGGAGCCGGGGGGGTCGCCGTCCTGCTGCTGCGGGGGTGGGGCGCTGCCCCCGCCCCCGCCCCCCCCCCGGGCTCCTCCCCGGGCCCCGGCAGAGTCGGCCCCGGTCTGCGAGCCGCGGTGGATGCGGTGGCTCACCACGATGTTGTTGCCGAAGCCGCCCATGGAGGCCATGGTGGTGCTCTGCTCCCTCTGCACCACCGCCGTCATCCCGCCCTCGGCGATCAGGCGGCGGATCCGCGACAGGGCGTCCTCGCTGGAGCCGTACTCCGAGGCCTCCCCTAGGGGGCGACAGAGGGTAGGGTTAAATCCCCTTTCGGGGCAATGACGAGAGGGATTTTACACGGGTCATTCAGTACCCCTCGATGATTCACACAACAGCGCCGAAGGGGCAAACAAACCGCTCAGAGGAGAAATCGTTATTTACGCTCAGGTGAAAGAAAAAGAAAAAAAGACAAGCCAGGAAAAACAATAATTAAAAGGCACGCATAAACACACAAAATTATGATTCAATCTCCTCTCGCACATTTTGCCGAAGTCAAAGTGTCTGCGAAAAACATCAGCACTGTCAACACTGCTGAA